>WMED01020423.1:0-12162 GCA_019650415.1 Pipa parva
GTCTTCTGTGTGCCACCTGGTTTCGGTGCGGCCCAGTCTCGAGCACAGCCCAGCCTCATGAGTGTCTGTCTGGGGCCGTGTCTCCCGTGTGCCCTGCCTTTTCCCCTCTCTCTCTCTCCTCTCCGGCACTTAGGTGGTCAGTCTGCTTGCCACTGGCACTGTTTGGTATGTATGGGAGTGCTAGGGGGCCTTTGCTGCTTTTATTATATTTGGAGGGTGTGCTGTCTTTATGGAGCGCTGTTATGCTGGGCCCAAAATGGCTGCCTCTCTCTTTCCCCGGTCTGCTCTCCCGGTCTTACTGTGCAGTGGCACCTATCTGCATTAGACCCGACCTCCCTCCTAGCCTCAGTGCTCTCCGCACAGCCTCCTGTCTGCCTGTCTGCGGGTGCACTTAGATTCCCCTCGGTACCTGATCACACGCTGCTCCGGTCCTCCTGTCAAATGCTGCTCAGGGATCGATGGTGCCGGGTGATCGTGACAGATTTCCTCCCCCAGCAGCTGCAGCCGGTGTTTCCCCCGCACTCCTCCCTGTATCCAGGTACTTTTGCCCACTTTTATTGTTTTAAAATGTGTTTTGAGCCGGAGCACATGGGATACACTTCCTTCTGCTTCGGCTGTCAGGCCACGCCCCCTACAAATTGGATTGGGCTTTACATTTATTCTACATTACGTAAAGGTTTTTCTTTAAAGGGTAACTTGAAAGTATGCTGAAAATGTTATTTTAATGTGTTCAGAAGGGCCATGACTGAAGTACAGGGGTTGGACAATGAAACTGACACACCTGTCATTTTAGTGTGGGAGGTTTCATGGCTAAATTGGACCAGCCTGGTGGCCAATCTTCATTAATTGCACATTGCACCAGTAAGAGCAGTGTGTGAAGGATCAATTAGCAGGGTAAGAGCACAGTTTTGCTTAAAATATTGCAATGCACACAACATTATGCGTCACATAACAGAGTTCAAAAGAAGACATTATTGGTGCACGTCTTCTTGATGGATCTGTAACCAAGACAGCAAGTCTTTGTGATGTATCAAGAGCCATGGCATCCAGGGTAATGTCAGCATACCACCAAGAAGGGGGGCGAAACACATCCAACAGGATTAACTGTGGACGTAAGAGGAAGCTGTCTGAAAGGGATGTTCGGGTGCTAACCTGGATTGTCCTTATCAAAAACAAGCAAGTGTCCTTGCTGAATTGCCTGCCGCTCCAATCCCCCAGGGCTGTCAAAATAGCCAGGTGCTCAGGAAGAGGCGGACATTCTCATATAGGCAAACAAAATCGCTTCCGGCACTCCAAACGTGTAATAAAAAAACTTCTTTTATTTCACCACATGGGCACAGTAAAAAAGTTAAAAACAACAAGAAACACAACGCCTACGCGTTTCGTGCGTGTTGCGCTTAATCATGCTATGATTAAGCGCAACACGTGCAAAACGCGTAGGCGTTGTGTGTCTTGTTGTTTTTAACTTTTTTACTGTGCCCATGTGGTGAAATAAAAGAAGTTTTTTATTACACGTTTGGAGTGCCGGAAGCGATTTTGTTTGCTAACCTGGATTGTATCCAAAAAACCATGGCTGCCCAAATCATGTATTTGTATATATATTGTATATACACTTGTATATGTCATTCCCAAGATGAGTTGATGCTGATTGGCCACAAGAGAAGGCCCTACACTATACTAATAAATTATTGTGGTCTAAATACAATTTATTTTTGTTTGTTTTTTTACAGTGACATTTCTTACCTGTAAAGAAGCGCTGTCCAGCACTTCCGTGTTGCATAAGCCCTCCTCAGACACCATCTGCAACTCTTCAGCATCTGGATGAGGCGATCCCTCTGAGGAACACGTTCCTCTGCAGCTGCTCTCCCAGTGAAGCCCCGCATCGGCATTTCCTATAAGTCACATGGGAGAGCATGCACGTCATCCAGGGAGGAAGCATTGATAACATCACGCTCTCCCATGTGACTTATAGGAAATGCTGATGCAGAGCTTCACTGGGAGAGCGGCTGCAGAGGAACGTGCTCCTCAGAGTTATCGCCTCACCCAGATGCCGACGGTGTCTGAGGAGGGGTTATGCAACACGGAAGTGCTGGACAGCGCTTCTTTACAAGTAGGAAATGTTACTTTAAAAAAAATAAATAAATAAATTGTATTTACTGAAATGTGTTAATTAGTATAGAGAAATGCATGCATTCTTTAAATATTTGGCTGTAGTTTTCCATTAAGTGGTCAAAAAAAACCTTTTCAACTTTTATTAATTTCCGTCTTTGTGTTTACATTAACAAAACAGGGTTCTTAATTACTATGTCAACTTGCATTGTCCCTGTCCATATCCAAAGATTTCCCTTGCATGCGGTTAGTTTCATTTGAGAAGTTTCCTATGCAACCGTATCACATTAGTGTTATCCAAAATTTCCTTACAGAAGCACCACTCCTGCTGTCCTACTTCTCTAAATACAGTGTGAAAGAGTGTGGCTTTAAAATAACTTCAAGAAATTCAAGAGATTTACCTTGTCCTGTGTTGAAGAGTGGAGAACTCCATGGCAAAGCTGAGGAGTCCTGTAGCTCTGAAGAGCTCTTTGACTGGCTTGGGGCTGTGAGCAATAACATTGACTGGTGGGTAGATACATTGATAACATTATTCCTATTTAGTGTCCCAGAAATATTTTGTGCTCGTATGAAACTTTACATTCCAGTCCATGAATAATTTGGAAATGATTATCTACATTTAATTCACAAGTAATGAAAAATACCTGACATGTTTTTATTTAAATATTATTATATGTTTGGCACCCACTCACCTTTCACTTTTGGCTTCTCTGTGTTTATCATCAAAGAAGTTGTTACAATGTAATGAGTGATAAGGTTTACCCCCCCCACACACACACACACACACACACATTGCCACACATTTACTGTAACCTTTTCAAAGCTACTTTTCCATGCTCACTTAGAGGAGAAGTAAAGGCAGGAATGACATATTATAAAATATACCTGGCACTAGCTGGGAAGTGCTGACTTTCATGGGGAATGGAGTAGTTAATAAGAAGTAGGAATGCAGCTTCATAGCAATCTCTACAGCTAAGAAGCTGTGCTCTGGCTCCTTGTCCTGACCGGCATTGGCGGAGCAGAGTAGCATCAATGTAATCATGCCTACTCCAGGCACGAGCAGTGATTTCACTCCTCAGTTTTGGGTGAACAGTAAAATCATCATTGCGCATGCCTCTGCCCAGGTAACCAGAAGTTGTGCCTTTTACTTCACCCACTACAACACCAGAAACTCACAACTGGTCACAAACCCAGAAAGTGACATTTCAAGTCCCAGCAGACAACAAGCTCATAACAATGATTTTACAAACTATTTTTTTAATTATCAATATTTACCCAAAATAGTGCTTTTATTTATTTGTATATGTGTGTGGGAGGAGTAGAAAGCCGAGTTTAAAAAAACTCATAGATACAAAGAGAGCTGTAATCTCTGTATCATTTGTTGAGAAGTGTAATTAAGAGCAGTACTATGTCCATTTAAATGTGCTTTAATGTACTGTCTAATATGTTTGTCATGTTGATGTTGTGCTTTTTGTTAACTCTAATGTTCAGCAGAAAGTCTCATGACTTAAGACATTTAAAGGAGACCTAAAGTGAAAAAATAAAAAAAAGACAGTTTAAATACTTACCTTATACAGAGGCGATTGATTACAGTCACAGCATGAGCTGTGCTGTAATTAGCCGGCTTTTGATGCTTCCCCCAATGCTTCCTGCACAGCTCGCTGGCTGACACAGAAGCCAGCGTGCAGCTCCTTCTTCTCCTTTCCCGGCCTCAGATATCATCACTGTAAGGATTAATACTTACCTGCACCAGCCGCTCCAGCGTCGGGCATCGCGGCGCCGCGGCTCTTCCGGGATGCGGCCACCGTGCATGCGCACTGACGTCATAGTGCGCACGTCGCGGTGGCGCTCTTTTTGAATTGTTTGGCACGATCTTCTGACAGGCTCCCTAGCTATATATGGGAGTCTGTCAGAATAGGCCGGCGCCTGATTATAGGTTCATTGTACCCTGCCTTGTCACAGTACCCTGCCTTGCCACAGTATTCCTGCCTTGCCACAGTATTCCTGCCTTGTTACAATCTCAGCATTCCTGCCTTGCTACAGTCACAGTCTCCAGCCTTGCTTCAGCCATTGAATCCTGCTGTGCTACAGCCTTTGTTCCGGTTTAGCTTGCCTGGTCTCCCTGCCTGTTTGGTCCTTATCGGGAAGAACTCCGAAGTCCTGTTCAGGTGCTCAGTCCTAGGGGCCGCGACCTGGGTTCCCTCCGCAGCTAAGTCCTAACCTCCTTGCGGGGGCTCTAGGTGAATACCGGGGGTTCCTTAGACTCCGCGCCTTAGCGTCTGGGTACCTTTACGCACATTACGGTATCCGCCTCCTTCTCCTAGGTGTATTCGGACTAATCCTAACAATCACGCTCATTGCAGGGAACATTCTCATTGGCCCCCGCAATGAACATGATGATGTTTAAACCCTGTAACACCCGAGGTGTTACAGGGTGGGAAGAGCTGCGCTGCTTGCTGCCAGTCAGGCAGCACTATGAGAAGCATCGGGGGAATCGTCACAAGCTGACTATTTACAGCACTGCTCATGCTGTGACTGTAATCAACCGATTCTGTATAAGGTAAGTATTATAACTGTTGTTTATTATTTTTTTACTTTAGGTCTCCTTTAAAATTATTTGTCTCACTACAACTGTATCTGTTAGCTAAATAAATATGGACAGGCATTTGTTGTCATGCTTCTATACAGTAGTGCCTTGCTTTTCTTAAAGAGAAAATCTTTTTATATTGGTATTTTATGTTTAGTATTCATAACAATAAATGTCACTGCACACTGCAGCCTACTTTAAGTATTGCTTTCTGAGTAAAGAATACATTGGCATATTCTAATTCGGCTCAAGTTTAATGGGTAGAAATCATGCAAAAAATAGTCTCATTAGCATAGGCATATAAAGCAAGGACAACAGGTTTATCCACTTTCTAAATGGCTTATATTGTCAACAACACAACCTTTGTCAAATAGAAATGAAGGTTGCAAATCCTCCTGGATTCCGTTTTCTTTTAAATCACTAAGGGATCAATTCCAAAGAACCTTTTTTTTTAATTAAAAACAACTAATATTTGGAAAAAAATATGCTTTTCCTTTATAAAAAAATAATATAATTTTCACATTTTTGATCTCTCAGTTCCTTGTTGAGAATGTATGTAAGAGTTTTTTTCACTGATGCATACATTATCAAGTAGTTAATTATGAACAGTTTTAGAAATATAGTTGGGAAAATACATAAAGACTTACTATGGGGAGCTGCTTTTGTAAATAATCATTACTACTAACTGCACAGTTGTGCAATATTCAAACTGTGGAGGCAGTGCCTGCAGTACTTATTGTGCAATTTTGTTAAGTACCTTGGCATTAATAGAGGCATGGTATGGTCTGAGCAAGGTCACCAGTGACTTATCTTTAGTCTGTTGTAACCCTGTGTTTAAAGTAGGGAGTTTTCCAAAGCAGCTGTGCTTACTTATGTTTACTGTTCCTTTATTAACGCAAAAAGTGCTGGAGAACAAAATCTGCTACACTGCAGTGAGTGCATGTGCTCAGTTTATATGATGTTTCCTAGAAACCTATTTTGCAGAAATAATACATTCTGAACGTTTGAGTCTAAAGGGAATAGAAGAATCATTGCTGATAAATATGTATTTTAGTGTAGGAAGGGAGTGGTCTAGTATACTTTTTGGTGCATATGGATCCCACTGCGATGAACCAACAGTTGTAAAGTGAAACCTGGAAAACTGTTTGGAATTCTTTGGATACATTTTTTTTAAACAAATGGCACACAAAATAATGTAAATTGCCATGCTTTCAATAACTAGAATAGGCAAGCCTCTCAAATGATGTAAGAATAGTGACCTCGCTGGCGTGGCCTGATGTACAAGCAGTGAAGACGCATCTGAGTGGGGCTCCGTGGCCGATCGCTAAAACCACAGCATATTCACCTACCTTGCATCTCAAATGGGGAAATCCCGTGGCCCAGGCACTGGGCAGAGAGGAGCGCTGCTCAAAGAGCCGGAGGAAGGAGGCAGGATACCGGCGCTCTTTAATAAACAGGCGACCGCGTCTGCAGCCGCACAAGCTTCCAAGATGGCGGCGGCGCACATGGAGGAAGTGGATCGCGGCGTCTGCGGCCTAAAAGCCAACACCAACCCCCAGCACACTGAAAGTGCAGGCTCCGGAGATGAGGAGACGCTGAAACAACCCCCAGGCCAGCATAGACAGGCCTCTCCAGCGCCTGAGCAACAGGGTCTGGAACAGCTACTGAGGCTGCTGCCTACAAGGGAGGATATAGAGGGAATGAATCGATCCCTGCAGGAATCAGTAAGGTATGAGATAAACATCTTACACAAAGACATTCAGGCTATACAAACAAATCTCTCTAAAATAGCCACACAGGAGCAAGTAGAATCAAATAGCACTAAGTTAAAGGAACAAGGCAGATTGAACTACTTATTGCAAAGGCATATTGAGGATCTGGAGAACAGAGGGAGGAGGCAGAACATAAGAATCAGAGGTGTACCTGAGGCAATAACAGGGGACAATCTGCTAGAAGAGACTACAAAAATGTTTAATGGTATCCTTAATAGAGACACAGAGCATCCAATTAAAATAGATCGCATCCACAGAGTGAGTCCAGTGAAACAGGACAGGAACAGAGATGTACTCTGCTGTTTACATGAATATGGGGTTAAAGAGGAAATACTTCTGAAAGCAAGATCTTTGCAGCACATACTTTTAAATGATTCAGAAATAATGCTGTTCCAGGATATTTTGCTTAGTACCATCACCCAGAGACGTCTCTTGAAACCACTAATCCTAGAACTTAAAAAGCATGGTCTCAAATACAAGTGGGGATTCCCCTTTGCCCTTCAGATAATAAATAATAGCCACATACACTCTCTCAGAGAGCCATTAGATCAGGACACATTCTGCCACCAACTGCGTATTACAAAACCAGACCTCACCGATTGGTCAGACTTTTGCTACGGCTCATGGGCAGCGGAAATTATATCTGGCTACACCAAAGATTGAAAAATCACCCCTCTCCTGTCGCTCCATATTGAGTATGGAGATCATATATCTCAAAGAAGAGACATATATAGTGTAAGAAGAAACATGTAAGACTTAAATAACTAAGTCTCATGCAAGCATTCAATGAAGTAATTGAAATGCTCAAAAGTTTTTATTGACTCTTCTTTTACATGTTATAATGCCTATGGTCACTATATGGTTAATATTATAATCATTAGCTGTATAACCTGTTTGAAGTTCTAATCTGAAAACTCAAAAATATAATATAAGCATTTGCTGCTTATTTACCTATAGTTTAAAATAGAAAAAGTCAATATAGTTCATGTTGTTTATATGACTTTTATAACTTTCAATGAAGTAATTGAAATGCTCAAAAATTTCTATTGGTTTATTCTGTGCATCTCTGGTATTAAAGTCCCTAAGGTTATAATTTAATTAACATAATATTTGTTTGTCGCAGGGATTGTTTTAAGCCTCAATCCAAAAATTTAAAAGGGCGTACAGCCTTCATTGCTTATTTATAATTTAAAACAGAAAAAAAAAATCAAAATAGCTCATATTGTTCATATAACCCTTTATAACTGTTTTCTTTGGTTTTTATTGTTTTTGTTCACTGATTTTGCGATAAGGGTTTTGTTCAAAGAGAATTACAAACGTATTAATTTAAAAGCTGTATTGTTGCATTTGGTAATTTATATGGTATAGCTGAACCGAGACTATTATTAGATCCCCCATAGTGTTTTCACTTATATTAGAGGTTATTGAGTAGAGAGAACAGGGAAAGAAAAAGCAAAGGAAAGAAAGCACAAGTGAGGAGCCACGGAGCCCAAATGGAGAAATAAAGATTCTGAAGGAAACCATTAGGCATCAATTAACCCCCCCAAGCACTAATCTAAGCGCCACCTAAAATAACCCCATATTTTAGGAAGGTGGCATAGTGCCCCAAAAAAAAAAAGAAAAAAAAAGGAAATAAAAAACTTGCCTCACAGGCAAATACACCACCTATTAATTTTTAATATTTTCACCCATCCCCCTCCCTTTCCAGTCCTACAAACAACAGAACAGAAAAATGGACGAACTCAGAATAATGACAATAAATAGTCAAGGTTTAAATACCCCTCTTAAAAGAAGGGCTCTTCAAAGAGAAGTCAGTTCAAACAACATAAATATACTTATGGTCCAAGAAACCCATTATAAAAAGGGCAACCATACGAAATGGCTCCCTAAGAATTTTTCGTTATCATCATCTAGTGTTCCGCAAGAAAGTAAAAAAAAGGAAACGGCCATCTTCATCGCTAAACAAATAAATTTCCTTTTAATAAAAGAGATCAGAGATGCAGAGGGTAGATATAAGGTTGTGGTTGGCAAATACAAGGGAAAGAAATTACACTAGCCTCATTGTACTTGCCAAATGGCTCTCAGCTTTCTGCACTTCATGATTTTTTAGAGGTCATAGAATCACAATCACAAGGTCCAATTATTATAGGCACGAATGCCAATACACCTCTAGATCCAATGCTAGACACTTCAAATGGTAGGTCTCACCTCAAGTATAGGACTATAAATAAACTGAAGCAAAAATTGCATGCAATGACTCTGGTTGACACTTGGAGAGTAAAAAACCCAAGCAGAAAAGACTTTACACATTATTCTTCCCCTCACAACAGATACAGCAGGATAGATTATATATTAATGAGCCACAGTCTCCTGACACAAGTCAAAAGGGTAGATATTGGTAATATCTCATGGTCTGACCATGCCCCTGTTTTCGGTAAAGTAAAATTTCTTATACAAAAAATTGAGAGGCCTAGATGGAAGCTAAATGACAGGCTTCTTCAGAAAGAGGGAGACAATGAAAAACTAAGGAATAATCTCAATGCTTATTTTGAAGAAAATATTACACCAGGAATCCCTCTACCTACTGTCTGGGAAGCGCATAAAGCAGTTATAAGGGGACACCTCATAGCGTTGGGATCGCATTACAAAAAAATTAGAGAAAAACAAACTAAAGATTTTTTTAAAAATTGCAGATATAGAAAATAAGCTCAAATTACAATTACTAAACGCTCAGAGAGATGCGTTAGCTAGACTTAAGACGCAGTTGCAGGAAATTACGAATATCCAATTACAAAAAGCTACATCATACTTACATGTCCAATTCTATGAGCATGGAAATAAAGCAGGGAAAATACTAGCAAATTCTCTTAAACAAAAGCAAACCCAGAACTATATACCTAAAATTAAAGTAAACAAAACCCAGATTTCTCACCTGCCACAAGATATAACTAATACTATGAAAAAATTTTATTCAGCATTGTATAACAGGCAGGACACAGACGGTTCAACTCAAGACCGGAACAATAGTAAAAAAGATAATATACAAGAATACTTAAATAAGGTAGACATGCCATCATTATCTACAGAGAATCGACAATCCCTGAGTGCCCAAATAACATTAGAGGAAGTCCAAGAAGCAATTAAAATGCTTCCAACAGGGAAAATTCCAGGCCCAGACGGGTTTATGGTTAAATATTATAAAATATTTGTGGATATTTTAGCCCCTCAGCTCGAAAAGACATTCAATTCCCTGCTCGAAGGTACTAATTTTCAGAGTGAAAGTCTAGAGGCAAGAATGAGTCTTATACTTATAAAGGGTAAAGATCCGACAGATCCTGGGAGTTATAGGCCTATTTCACTTATCAACACGGATATCAAAATCTTAGCAAAAATAATAGCTACCAGGATAAGCCGATATATACCTAAATTAATTAAGCTTGACCAAGTCGGGTTTGTACCAGGGAGAGAGGCCAGAGACAATACTATCCGGCTCATAAATATTTTCCACCATTTGCAGAAAAACAATATCCCAGCAATTCTATTGTCAACTGATGCAGAGAAAGCATTCGATAGAGTAGATTGGGATTTTTTTATATGCCACTCTTGAAAAATATAAATTCCCGCTAGAACTAGTAATATGGATAAAGGCTTTATACTCTGCTCCTAGGGCAAGGATACAAGTAAATGATCAACTAACAGATCATATTAAAATAATTAATGGAACAAGGCAGGGATGCCCCCTCTCCCCGTTCCTATTCATCTTGACATTAGAACCACTGTTAACAAATATCAGGAATAACTCAAATATTCATGGTATAGATATAGCCAATACTAAACATAAAGTGGCAGCCTATGCAGACGATTTGCTATTTATAATACAAAAGCCAGAGGACACAATAAAAAACATTCTGACGGAGCTAGATCTGTATGGTAAATGCAGTGGCTACCAGATAAATATGGCAAAGTCAGAAGCACTGAATATTTCATTAAGCGAGAGTGACTACCAAGAAATTAAGAGTAAATTTCCCTTTGAGTGGGCTAAGGAATATATTACATATCTAGGCATACGGGTTACTAAGAGGTGGGAGGATTGGGCTGCCACTAATATTGATTTGGTATTGGCTAAGGTAAAATTGGATTTAGAACAATGGGGGAATAAATACCATTCATGGTTTGGACGTATCAATGTTATAAAGATGAATGTACTCCTAAGGTTACTTTATGTCTTCCAGACCATCCCAATTGGTTTGCCCCCTCATTATTTAATTAAGATAAAGAAAATTTTCTCCAGGTATGTCTGGAGCAAAAAGCACCCCAGAATACGTTCCCAACTAATTACAACGAATAAAAGAGATGGAGGCACTGGTCTTCCAAATATTGTTAATTATTACAAAGCAGCTATTCTGCAAAGAATTATTGATTGGCAGTTTAACTTCGACAATAAACTCTGGATACAACTGGAGCAAAGCTTTGTCAAAACCCCATTGGAATTATTACCATGGATGAGCAATAAGCAAATTAAAAATATTCAAACTGACCACCCACTCATTAATAACACTTTGGAACTCTGGACTAATGCTAATAAATCTGCAGCACCTTTAACAATATACCCTAGTCTCAAAACCCCACTTAAGTTTAATGAAGACTTTCTTCCTGGACTTAGTAAAAAATATTTAGCTGACTGGAACTTACCATCTAATCCTACTATTAATGATACCCTGGATAGAGGGAAAAAGATGAAGCCAATCACAGATCTGATTTTAAATCCACATATTAATGCGAAACAAAATCTGGAATACTGTCAAGTTAAACATTTCTGGTTAACCAGAATTGAATCAGAGCTTAATCTCTGTGCAATTATTCCAATTGAGTCCTATTGTCTCAAAAGAACCAATTCTAGAGGAACACTTTCACTCTTGTACAGGAGTATGAATATTCCTAAGGAAATAATAAGTCCTTTTATCAAAAAATGGGAAAGGGACTTAAATATAAGGATTACAGCCAAACTAGTCACTCAAATCTATAAAGCAACTTTATATGGTACGTAATGCAGTAAATTACAAGAAACAAATTATAAAATTTTGAGCAGATGGTATTATACACCGGAAAAAATTCACAAAATGTTTCCTCAAATCCCAGATAAATGCTGGAGATGTGGTCAATCAATAGCTAATCTACTTCATATTTTCTGGAACTGCCCAGTAATAAAGGAATTTTGGAAAGAGATATACAGACAATTATGAATATCTACAGTATATGGACCTACAAATAGACTTTTCACTGGAAAATATTCTATTGCAACTAACACATCATTCAAAAATTATAAACATTCATTAGAAGCGAACTGTATAAGTGCGGCCAAACTGCTTATTGCTACCTACTGGGGAAAAAAAGAACAGCCGCCAACTCAAATCTGGATCAAAAAAGTGGAGGAAATTTACAAATTTGAAAGATTGCTGGCACAAGACCCAGAGATCTATGATCAGTTGACAGAGAATTGGTCCCCATGGTTACAATTTGTTAACTCATCAGTATATTTGAACAGAGGGTGGTCTGGATTACATTAAGTATGATGTAAAACATATTTAATTTATGTATTAACTGGATAATGAAATAGTTGTTAACTGACTTATCTACACTCACCGGCCACATTATTAGGTACACCATGCTAGTAACGGGTTGGACCCCCTTTTG
>WMED01020424.1:0-12161 GCA_019650415.1 Pipa parva
TTATTCAATAAACCAAAGTTACATTGCAAGCACAAAAGACCAAGAAAAAGACTAAGGGGGTTTATTCTCTAAAGTACGAATTGTTGCATAAAGGTTTGAATTCGCCAGATAAAGACAGTCGCAATAGACTGCTACTGTCGCAGTCACGTCTTTATAATGAGAATATTGTCACAGTTGTGTCTTTATAATGAGAGTATTGTCACAGCTGTGTCTTTATAATGAGAGTATTGTCGCAGCTGAGACTTTATAATGAGGGTATTGTCACAGTTCTAACTTTACTAATAAAGGAAATATTGTTGCAGTCGAAACATTACAGTGGGAGAATTGTCACAGTCGCAGATTTCCTATGGGAATCCGCTGTTTGAGAATTTGACAGTCAAATTCTGACTTTAGAGAATAACCCCCATCTATGTACACAATGTGGCAATATCAATAGAATTTACTTAAACATGCAAACAATTCATTCATATTTTTTTTTAAACAAAAATATATAAACAATAGTAGCGCTCAAACAATTTAAACAGGTGTACAAACAAAGGATGATAGTGTCCATATAGCAGTGCTGCCCTCCAAACAGAATGGGTCTTCACCTCCCAAATGTCCAATATGAAAAATGAGAAAAATCTATAATAGAAAGTGCACAAAAATAGGCGACAAAATAGTGAAGAAAGTATATGAGGAAGACCTTGGTGTTTCAGGTATACTTTCTTCACCATCACGGGTTATTCGAATCATTATTTGGTGCTTGATTTCTTCACTTTGTATATTATTCAATTGATAGGGCACTTGTTTCTGCCCATTTTTTGTGCGCTTTCTTTTATAGATATTTAACATTTTTCACATTTTTATTTATTTAAAAAAAAAAGCTTTTACAACCATTTGATACAAATGTCTATTTTTTTCACACCCGCCCTTTTGTAGCCAAAGTATGTTTAAAAAAAGAGAACAAAATGTAAAACATGTAAACAAGCCACATACACGACACCTTCAATGAACTATTTCATGTGGAGCTCACAATCTAGTTTCCCTACACAGTACACAGATATACAGGTTTTAATGAACCTAGTATATTTTTTAGATTGTAGGAGGAAATCAGATGAAACTCACATAAACATGGACCAAAAATCTTACTGTTATTGGATCCATTGTCCCCTCCCAGTCTCAGTATATTTCATAAATATCACTACTAGGCAAATGTGTGCATAGTGGTATTATTGAGGAAATCCCATTCTCTGGAATATTCTCTGCTCTCCAGGTTTATATTTTCATGCCAAAAAAACCTCTCTTTCCCAAGCCAGACCTACAATACTCTATTAAAAAAGAAACAAATCTATTAAAAAATATATATATAATTTTAACATTCTTTTATATCATTCAGCTTATAGAACAGTGCTTCTCAACCTGGGAGATGAATGATAATTTGCCAGAGGTCACCTAAGATCATTGGAATTGAATTCACAAAGAGTCGACTCTCGTAGCAAATCCGTGACCACAACAATTTTAAAGTTGCAACAATATTCCCATAATGACAGTAGCAGTCTATTGCAACAGAAAACTTGTTATTGGGGTTGCCAAATCACGTTTATACTAAAAAGGGTCACGGCAATAAAAAGATTGAGAACCATTGCTATAGAATCACTTACTCCTCTGCACTCCAAGGCTGCTAACCTCTCTAAAGGAAAATTAACATTTTTAGACAGATTCTAATTTCTCCTGACAAGACTGAGGTAATGTTTCCAAAACATTCAGTTCTTGAATTCTACTCTTTTGCTCCCTAGTCTTAACTGTATGCCTTCTTTTCACTTCACTGTGCTTTGACCCTTGTATCAGCTTCATTCAATGTCAATTAATATTGCAATTAGATTACTATAACCAGCTTTTGAAAATCTAGTGTGGCACAGCCCTTTAGAAATGTCCAAGGAATCATTTTTTTTTTATTTACATTAAAATTTATAGCAATACAAATTGATAAATCTTTACATATAACAAATTGTAATGAGTGGTGCTTGCATGAACGTACCACTCATCATTTCTGGCAGGTGCTGCAGAGACACAGCTCTTCTCAGCACTTCCGGGTTGGATCAGCCAATCCGGAGCCACTGACATCATGGATTATGTCAGCGGCAGCAAATTAAAAAGGCTAAGCACTGCCTTCAGTAGTACTCGATCATTAAAATTCTGTTCCTGTTCTCCAAATTTTGTTCCTGTTCTAAGCATTCTGTTCCTGTTTCAATTATTCTGTCCCATGGAGTGTCAGCTCTTCAGTAAGTCTTTTTACAGCTTGTACCTTCAGCTTCTGTCAAGTTCAGCACCAGCCAGTTGGCAGAGTCTGACCCTATCTTTGATCTGTGTTCGTGCAGTGTCTACACTGTTTTTGAGCTGCTTCTAATGGGTGCTGTGTGTTCAGTTCAAATTGTGCCCAGGATTCCTATAAGTGACTGTTTTGCTCTCTACATTATAGTTCTGCTATTCCAAGTATATGCCTGAGTTCCATTTGAGTCTATCCTGCTACCACTAATGGGGGTTACTCTGAGGGCTGTGACCCTCAGAGTGACAACAAGAGTTTCAAGGTGAAGACCTGGCCCTCCTTAGACTCTGCACCTCAGTGTTAACCAGTGCCAACTCCCGCTGTGGTATCAAGGATCTGCAATAACTCCTTTCGTACCTTGCTCCTGCACCTGTATCTGAGTCCTTAGTATTCCTTTATCTAGCATACAGGCCTGGGTTCACTTCTGTTCCCCTATGGCTGCCCAGTTACTGTGGCATTCTGTTCCTGAATTTGTTCCTGTTCTTGAAATATGGCCCTGGGTTGCTTATGTCCCCCATGGCTGATCAGTCACTGTGGCATCCTGTTCCTGGAACTGTATCTGTTCATGAGTCTGTACCCACATCTGTTCTTGAACCTGCAGCTCTCTTTTCTCTTCCTAGTGGTTTACCAACTTGTACCATGTGTCCCTGCACCTGGCACCTGTTTCTACGTCTAGTATTCATGGTGGCATAACAGGCTCTGGGTTTGTCATGATGTCCCATTTCCTGTGATATCCTATGTTTGTGTTTTCTGCCATGTTTATGTTTCCAGTTTTGTTCCTGTCTTTCCTGAATCCATTAAAGTGTTCGTATCATGTACTGTTCCTGGATTTATGTCTGGTCCAGTGCAGTCCTAGCTTTCCTGCATTACACACATTAGTCAATACATTGGAAATAAATTAATAATTAATTTACATAAAATAATTTTGAAAAAGATTATTGTGCTGTAGTTTGTCCTGTTGCAGTGATTATCAGGAAAATATAACTATAATATAATTAGAAACCTCATTCTACATATTAGTATATTGGTAGAGTAGAATATTTTTTTTAAATGGTAGTAGTCAACAAAAAAAATTAATTAAAAGGAATTTGGCTTACTGGCATGATAAATGCCTGACAGTCTGTGACTAGCTAAATTGACCCTTTCAGCAGGGCTGGAGTCTTTCCTTGCAGCTGACTTCTCAGTTTTAAAATGAAAAACAACAGCACATTGCTTCCATTGCAGGAAATTAGGAATACCCCTCTATGCTGAAATTTTGTTTGTGTCTCTGTTTGTTTGTCACACAGGCACATTTTGAAAACTGTACTAAGTCTATCAGTGTGCCTTACCCATGAATTCATCATCAAAGAGAGAACATAAGGGTTTATCTGGAGACCTAGTATAAAGTATTTGCTTAGTAAACCCCGAAGGGCAAAATTTTATAAACTTGGAAAAGCCTGTTTTCACTTTTACGAGTTTATCTCAAGAACACCTTGGCTGTTCGTGCAGTAAAAATTGGTCGATATTTACTGACTAAAATTTTTCAGTTGAATTTTTTGATGGAAAGGTAGCCATACTTTACAATAGTAGTATGGCTACCTTTTATATCAAAAAATCAAGATTGAAAAACTCGATCAAAAGTTTCTGTCAGTAAATATTGATCGAAAAAAAAAATCTCATGATATTTACTGCGAGAAACTTCCTAGATCTCACAGGAATAAACTTGGAAAAGTGAAATCTGGCTTTTCTGATTTTGTTACATTTTTCCCGATGTCTCCTGTTAAAACTGCCAACTTTCTAGATATGTGACTGTCAAGAAAAAAAACTTTAAATAATAAAGTAAAATATTTGTATAGTTTGATCTTCTGTAGTAATGCAAAGCATGAAGAGGGCAAATTATTTCTTATATTAATGGGGTGGGGTTCCATTGCCAAGTACTGTAAAATCACAATAACTCAGGGCATAAGTTTTTATATATGTAATGAAATATATCGATATACAAATAAATTACAGGAGCTCGGCCACTATCCTGGATAGAGTTCACTGTACTGTATTTGATGCATGTAAATGCATAATACTTGGGTCTGAAGAACTCATAAACTCGAAAAGACCCGATTTAACTTTACATTAATAATAATAATAATAATAGATACTTTATTAATCCCAAAGGGAAATTCAAGTCATCTAGTAGCAGCATTCATAAAAACACACTTACATAAATTACAAAGAATAAAAAACATTAATAAATAAAAAAAAATTACAATAAAATACAAATACAATAATAATAAAAACCAACAACACATCATACAGAATAATAAAAATATTAAAACAAACAATGCCACTAACACCCTAAAAACAAAAACTAGGCCAGCACAGATAAAAAGACAATATAAACCTGTCATTACTACTCTATATGATAATTTTTCCTACTACCTGTCTGTAAAGAATTAAAAAGTCTTATAGCGTATGGGACAAAAGATTTCCTAAACTATCAGTGGAGCAGGGCAAAGACAACAGTCTGTTACTGAAAAAACTCCTCTGTCTAGAGATGACACTGTGCAGAGGATGATGAACATTGTCCATAATGTTCAGCAGCTTCTTGAGAGCCCTCCCCTCCACCACTGATATAATGCTCTGTAACTCAGTATCCATCACGGAGCCGATAGTATGGCTACCTTTTCAGTGAAAAATCCGATTGAAAAACTCAATCAAAAAGTTTCCATTCTTAAATATTGATCAAAAGACAGTCGATATTTACCGCTCGAAACAACTGAGACCTTGTGGGAATAAACTCGAAAAGATGAAATCAGGTCTTTTCGAGTTTATTAAATTTCACCCCAATGTCTGACAATGCATCTAGTTTAGCAGAAAGAGTACTGCAGTGCATTGCCACACTCTACACTTATGATGTTAATGTGCATTATTGCTTATTTTTGTCAGGAATATTTCCTCTTAATTTCAATATTGTATATATTTACGTCATCTCATGTTATTTTCTTTACGTCTGTGAGACTCCTATAATTTCTTACACTTTTAGTGGGGACACGTGGAAAAAAAATAAGCATTGAATCAATGAAAAAAAAAAAATCAAATCATTTTCAGTATTTTCAAAGTTCCTAGTCTAATAACATATACAGTATGTTAATATAAACCAAGGCTGGAAGAGTAAGCCTCCATGCTTGTGTTAGGCAGTAAATATATCACAGTGGATGAAGCTCGAGTGCTTTTTTCTAGGCAGTGGCTTTTCAGAAAATCTTAAGTGAAGAGATTGCAAGTGATGGATTTCCAGTGGCAGAGAGTTGAAGAAATAGATTGAGGAATGTGATATGAGTTGCAGATAAATACAGGAGAGTGGCGCTCAAAGACAATACAAGAGATATTGAACATATTAACGGGCATTTATATCAAATGCAGATGTCCATTAACTCTTTGCAACCATCAGCATTTAGCTTTGATTGTTATAATTTATAATACCAAATATCTAGGTCTCTACGTATTGCTGTATCTAAGCATTTCTGCAGCTATAATAAATCATTTGTAAGGTATTTGACTTGTTTTCAACAAAATTATAGTTTGTGAGAAACAATTTAAAATTAACTGGTCTGTGGTGATGACATGTATGGCAAAGTAAGACAATGATGAATGTCATGTTTAAAGGTAATATAAAAAATAAAAGTGCATTTCAACCATCTTAAAAATGATGCCATATATGTGAATGGAAAACTGATTATACAGTAAATAAAGGAAGCATGGCAGTATGTGTAAAGAATAAGTGCAGGTTATTTAGAGGATTATTTATAAAAGGCCAAATTCACCTGACATAGACTTTGTGCCTATTCCCGTCACTATGATCAGGAAGATGCAAATTCTCTGCAGATGCAGTGGATAGATTGGTCAGATGAGTAATGCTGATGGGAATGGGGGCTATGGGAGGGAATCAGAGATTGACCCCCCAGGGCTAAAGGGGGTGGGGGTGTGGGGATCAGTCCTGACACCCTTGCTTAATGTTGATGCCACCTTACCAAAATTGGTTAATGGGGTAGGGGGAAGAAGAGGGGGTCCAGAGGGACCTCTTCCTGGTAGTGTTACCCCCACCCCCTCATAGCGGTTGTTGGGAGGGGGGGAGATAGGGGTCCAAGGGACATGAGGTTAGGGGAAGAGATAGGGGTCCCAGGGAGCCACTCCTAGAGATACCAATCTACTGCCCTGCCTAGAACTAGTGGTGGATGTGGGGATAGAGGTCCCAGAGACCCCTTCTTTTTACTTCTATAGGCTCCCCTACCCCACAGGGGCAAAGAGGGGAGATGGGGAAGTGAATCAGCTTTTATGGAACTGCTTCCGTCACTTAATGATCCCCTCACTCAGCCTAGTGAGGAGTGATGTTGGGAGAGTGTGGGGGTTCAAATGACCCCTGATAGCTGGTTTTTATTTAGTTTATACTAATTATTTCCATAGTGTTAGTATTGCAGTAGTGCTATGGAAATGACTGGGTTATAAATCATAAAGGATTACTTGCGGTTAATGATTTTAATAGCGTTTGATGGGGGTGTGATGCTGGGGGGAGGTGTGGGGGTCTTGTGGACCCCCAGTGCATAGATTATTAATTCTGCAGCAATGGTAACAGATATTGTTATACATATGTATATCGATATCCTTAAATATACCGCATAATTTTCTGTCATCACATAAAGATTGCAGCTTGATAAATAGTTTACAGCGACATGAACCAAATTCCTAAAAATAACAGCAATAACGGCAATAATGAGGTTTCCCAGCAAAATATGCCCCACTGTGTGTAAAATTAATGCTTAATAAGGACTACAAAGAAAATAAGTTTTTCAAAATTCATCTCTCTTCTCCGTGTGGCACCCAAATTTATGGAACATTATTATAATAAGGTCATTATTGAAAGCTTCAGGCACTGCCACATTTCCATGTATAGTTAGAAAATGTAGAACCTTTCCTAACATACCGATAAAATATAAATTTGAAAGAAAAAATGTCAATTGCAGTTTTTCACAATTTTTACCTAACAGTTTTTGACAAAGAGAGAACAAATTACATTCAACATCTGGCTTAGATAGAAATCCCTTTTCCTACCTGAATTCAGCGGCTTCCTGTGTGCACTTTGGTTCCAAGACAACTCACGGAGGGGGTTATTCTCTAAAGTGTGAATTTTCTCGTAAAGGTGTGAATTTGCCAGCTAAAGACAGTTTCAATAGACTGCTACTGTTGCAGTCGCAGATTTAGAACAAGAATGTTGTTACAGACGCAACTTTACTATGGAAATATTGTGGCAGTCACAACTTTACAATGGGAGTATTGTCACAGTCATGGATTTGCTATGGGAATCTACTGTTTGAGAATTGTACAGTTGAATTTGGGAGCCTCCAAATCATGATATCTACCAACAGACTTGTTAAAACCCCATTTACACTATTAACTGCTCGGTTACATTTCTCAGTAACTGGTAAGCCATCAAATGAATTGGTTAGTATTAAGCTTACATATGAGTACCTGACTGATCCCTCTGGTTTTCTGTGCTGGCTGTCACCCACAACAGTATACATTCCCCTGTTGGCAGCGCTGTGTACTGTATGTATCAGTGCTGCATCTATGTCTGCTCCATCTGTACATATCATACTGGTGAAGTGATTGGGGAACAAAAAATGGATTATTATGTGCAATTTTCTTGACACATAAAAATAAAGTTCAATTAAAAACAAATACAGACATAAAAAAAAGATGAAATAAATTGCAATATTTAATATTCATGCATTGTTTTTAATTTTGCCTATTTAGGTCACTTTAGCACTCATCCTTTTTATAGTTTTATTGATATTACAATAAAAAGAAAAGAATATTTTGGATAAGAATAGCCTGTAAAGAAGAATGACATTTTAGAATAATGCCTTGGTCTGATAGACAAAAACAGTATCGGAATCACTAGAGAGTAGTTATAAGCTCCTGCATCATGTTGTTTCTTAACAATACAAAATTCAAAATGAGAGGTAGAAGAGAAAGAGTTAATGGCCCACTAAAACACATAGCTATATCGCTATTCAAAATTACACGCAAACGATCACTTACACACAGCAAACCTCCCACGTAGCTAGCTTTTGAAATGGCCCCCATCAGTGGCAACTACTTGAACCCCTACCCAGGGCTATTTGATTAATTAACTCTGTGTATTCCACCACTATCAAATGTGCTTGCACAAGGTGGAAACATAAGTACCTATCTGACTATAGAAAATTAATACAATTGAAACGTTTAAGTCTTTATTTTAAAGAGCTAAAGGTACCTACACACAAATACATATATAAGTAGCACACCTATCTGCCTCCTAAATCGTTGTATTCATCCAATTTATGAAGAGCAGAATAAAATTTACCCATTTACTTTTAAAACCAAATTGAAGTTCTTCTTAACTTTTGGAGCACTAAGGGGTTCACTGAAGTGCGAATTCGGTTGTTGAATTCTCAAACAGCAGATTTCCATAGCAAATCCGTGACCGCGGCAATTTCCCCATTGTAATGTCATGACCATGACAATTTTCAAAGTTGCGACTGCAACAATTTTCCATAGTAAATTCACAACTGTGACAATATTCTCATTATAAAGATGCGACTGCGACAGTAGCAGTCTATTGTGACTGTCTTTGTCTGGCAAATTCACACCTATATGCATCAATTCAGTCTTTAATGAATAACCCCCTCAGTCCTGATATCTATTACTGCTTTTTATGTACATATTTTATTTTATCCTTATTGATTTATTTATGGTTAGTATTTGTATTTATCAAGCAGTGTTTCAGCACATTTTAACAGCTCTTATTATGCTTTTATCTGTGTATGTAATAATTCTTTCCATTTAGATTGTAAGCTCTATGGGACAGGGACCTCCAACTTCTTGTGTCAACCACAACCTGGCACTTAAAGTGATGTATCCTTGTGATATTATACTTGTATTGCTTAATGCACTTTTCCCATGTCTGTATTATATTTTTGTTAATGAATTGTACAGCACTGTGTCAATTTGTAGCGCTTTATAAATAAAATTACAAATACACACATGTCATCTGAACAAACTTTATGATGGAATCAGATAAGGGCAAGATATTTCCTGTAGATCTAAAACAGTGGTGGCGAACCTTTTTGGCACGGAGTGCCAAAAAGATGACGCCACCCCCGAGCGCACCCCCCTAAGTGCCGGCGCTGGTGAGTGACGTCATCACGCCAGCACCGGGGGGAGGAGCGCACACGCGCCGGGGGAGGAGAACTCCCCTGCTCATGTGCGCTTCTTTAGTGCAGGCCACGGACCAGATCCGGGTCTGTGGCCTGAACTGAAGGAAGAGGTGACGGCTCTGCGTGCGATGGCTCCCTCTTCTCCCACAAAGAGCCGGCCGACCTCTTACTTCCCCAGCAGTGCAGACGCTAATGAATGATGTCATCGTGCCTGCACTGCTGGGGAAGTAGGAGGTCGGCCGGCTCTTTGTGGGAGAAGAGCGACCCATCGTAAGTGCCTCCTTCAAGCAGGGATAGAGATGGCGCGCGTGCCAGCAGAGAAGGCTCTGCGTGCCCTCTCTGGCACGCGTGCCATAGGTTCGCCATCCCTGATCTAAAATATACTCATAAGCAGTGTGAATGCAAAATGTCAATCGATCATAGCTGGACTTACTTACTTATAATAATATAATCAAGAATGTAAACAAATATAACAAAATATACTATATAGAAGTGCTTGGAAGTGCAAATGTTTATTGTTCTCAATCAGTACTGTTCTACGTCATATTATGTGACATTGTTATAAAAATATTAAAAACGTACATTATAAAATGAGTTCATTAATTAGTTAACATTTATTATTTAACTAGCAATAATATCTAGTGAAGCATTAGCAGGTCCACTGAAATGCATTT
Source organism: Pipa parva (assembly GCA_019650415.1). Taxonomy (NCBI): domain Eukaryota; kingdom Metazoa; phylum Chordata; class Amphibia; order Anura; family Pipidae; genus Pipa; species Pipa parva. The sequence continues at coordinate 10,209 of WMED01020424.1, forward strand.
TGCTTTGAAGAAATAGCATATTCTAGCAAAAGAAAAATCTACAAAGAAAGGAGAAACAGTTGAAAGATTCTGGAGGTTTTGAAAGCTGCAATATCACAGAATGTGATACAGTTCAGAGGGCAATCGTTTCCATAATAGACAATTTCAGTTTTATAGGAAGGGCAAAATTCAAAAGGTGGAAAAAAATGGATGTTCACAATTTCAGACTGTTTCGATAAATTTCAAACAACAACAAAACTGTTCCCAATTTTTTCACATTCAGAAAAGCTCGTTTTAAAACTAAAGTTCTATGTAACTTTTAACCCTTTGGTTTATTTTTGTATTATTCCATTTATATATGTGTATGTATATATATATAACTTAAAGCTAGTCTAATTGAATAATTAATACACAGTGATAAACACAGTTATAATCACATCTGTAGGAGAAGTTAAAATTACCAGTATTTGACATAATAAATAAGAAATGTATAAATACCTTTACAGTTCTATATGACAACAATGTCAGAAATTTTCCAGTGCAGAAATTGCGAGCTTTTTTTCTAGATTCATTTATTGGAATTACTTTAAGAAATCATATATATTCTTCATAAAACCATATTTTGTTCACTTTTTATCTAGTATATAAGTTACATTTTCCAAATGTAAAAATGTAGCGCTGATAATAATTACAAAAATTGTGTTTGGGGTTTATTACTGCTAATTGAAACATCTAAAAGCCCATTATTTTATTCTTAATTTAGTCATCTGCATTTGAACTTCCTCAAACTGTACAATGTATTTTCTTGTTTATTAGTGCCCAAAACTGTGTAAGTATTTTATGTGTGGTCTGATTGCTTTGTCAACAACTGCTTGACACTCACTGATTAAGAAAAATCAAGGTATATGAGTGCAAGGATGGGATACTGGAAAATGGTGGAGTAGGAGACTGCAATAGGAACCACCGAGAACTTGGCACTAGCTAACCTTAAGAAGCGGAGATTAAGGTGCTTCCTGGTCTTTACCTTGGATCCCCGCAAGGGCTTTGCTCCCAAGAGTACCCAGGTCGGGGCCTCTAAGGTAGCTGTTCAGTGGTGGTTCAAAATGGAGGACAGTTTGAGCACAAGTGAGTCTAGTGAGGAGATGTTAATAGATGTTAACAGTTAATAGATTTTCAGGAATCAGGTCACTTGGAAAGGCAGAGGAATACTGGAACAGACTGGAACTTTAATCACAGGCAGAGTTGAAAACTTGAACAGAACTTAAACTTATACAGAACCCTAAACCATAAAGAACAAGGTTTATAATTGGGTGCAGGCTCTGATGTGAGTCAGCCTTATATAGGCTAAGATGCAGGCGTGTTCCTGCCTCTACTTGCACCTGGTGTACCCCCTTGACATAGCCACAGCCATGACATGTGATTGCAATGAATAAACATCATCGGTGTGTGACCACAATGGATGAATGCACACAGGAGGGGAATATTGCTGGAGCAAATGCCAGTAAGTATGATTCCTTTCAATGACTTACCGAAACTCACCCCTTCCAGTCTAGAGCTGATGTCCTCATAGAAACTAATTATATTAGTTAGATGGGATTGATCCCTCATAAACATCCCCAATATGGAGGTATATATTTGTTTATATTGAAATATTCAACAATTGAATCTCTTAGAAGGCTTGTAAACATTTTACCCACAATAGCGGTTAAACTAATGGACCTATAGCTTTCAGGTTAATTTTTTTTTTAAATTTCTAATATTGGTACCATATTTGCTATGCACCAGTCCTGTGGAACAAACCTTGTCAGTATACAGTCCTTAAATACTGAAAATAATAATCTGTCGATGATATTACCTAACTGTTTCTGAATTCAGGTGCAATAATACTTTTGTATCTATGTCTTTTAGGTAGAATACAGTTCACTATTGTGAACTATTGCAAAGATAAATAAGCCATATACATCTATTTTGTCT
>WMED01020425.1:0-12161 GCA_019650415.1 Pipa parva
ACAATATATATATATATCCCTTTCTAAGTTTCCTGCTGGTAGAACACTCCCAACAAACAGTTCATACAATGGGTCAAGGTTTATTTAAATGACCAGTAACAAAAAACAAAAAAAAAAAGATCACAATTCCCATTTGGATTAACATGTCAGTTATCCAAATCCAGCACTTGTAAAAATTTTATCTTTGAAGTTAAATTCGTGATTTTTTTTCTTTTTCTTTCTGTCTTTTCTTACCTTTACTGGTAGCAGCCATGTTGTTCATCAAACTTCCCCAATCCCATTGTTTTCCATGGTGCTTTACATAAAGCATGTACAGGAAGTGTACAATAAAGCACAATTTTTATAACAGCTAAATATCATACTGTTTAGAATTTTTGGACCCACGGATCGAATATATAATAACTGTATATGCATTTTAGGGATTTTCAGTTTTTGCTGTTTTAATTTTTTTAAAGATGTAACAGACTAAATGGGGGGGCCTTGGACAACCCCATGTATCTATCGTAGTAACCTCAGAATCCTCATTTCCAGCCCAGTACACAATAGTTTACTATTTACAGTTGCTTAGCAATTCATTAGCCCATAATATCCACATAACTGTGTGTCCTAAGGGCTCTGTCATTTAATACAATATAAAAATCCCACCGTTTCCATCAGAATCCTCCATAGAATTAGCAGTTTATGCACACTTCTCAGCTCTTCCTGCCCTAGGCTATAGATTTTCATATAGAATCGGGAAAGCAATAGAACGCGCACTCTTGACTGTAATCCATTAATCAAATTAATTAATCAAATAATATCAGCAAAAAAAAAAATAAAAACAATAACAAGATACAACAAATTCATACGCTGTACCATAAAGTCTGCCTCGTACTGATACTTCTAAAGGCTCTTGACTATACAATTCTATTTTACTTGTCTGCTAACTACAAATGGAGCAAGATTAGAATTCAGCCCCTATAACACACAGACGCATATTTTGTTTTGGATCTAAAGTGATTGTAGAATAATGTGCATGGTGTGTACTAAGTACTACATTCTTGATTACTCCACCTGTGCCATAAATTAGCTTAAACAATGTTGTTTTGCATCGACCAATACTACTCAGAATATATGGAATCTTCTCATGTAAGTATTTCAAAAATATTCAAAAATTTCCATTGGTATTACCATGGCAGTTATTCAAACAGCACATGTAAGACCATGTTCACACTGGCGTTTATATACGTTGTGCTTAACAAAAAACACACGCTGTGTATCCCTATGGCATAAATGTGCCATAAATGTGGGCGCACACATGCCAGAACACTTCACAGATTTCCTGAGCATACCAACGCAATGCAAAGAATGCACACACATAGGAGCAAGTGCAAACACCGTGGCAGTGTTCACACATATTTACCAAAGTCGAAAAGGCTTTTTAAAGGCCTATTGCTGGAGGAACAGTCTTTATTTGATTATGTCGGTATTGCCTATTTAAAAATACTATTTTTGCCATGAAAGAAATAACCTTTTTATGCATTTTTTTATATCAAAAAGTTATTTTCGATCTTTAAAAATCCCAAAAATGCTTGATAAATTACCTGTGTTGGGTAAGCACAATAGAAAATCATGTCCCGAATATACACTGGCCTGAATTTGCCAGCATATTTTCCAGACGCGCTTTTGTAAAAGTGCAGAGTGCATAAACGCCAGTGTCAACCTGTCCTTAAAGTGTTATCTATGAAGTTGAATTCATGAATTTTATTGCTTTATCTTTACTGATAGTAGTCATGTTAGACAGTCCTCCTCTAGTTCCATTGTTTTCTATGGTGCTTAAGATAATGCATATCCATAAAGTGTGCCCTAAAGCCCTTTTTTCAAAGTTAAACAGCTAAGGGTGAAATTTAATAAACTTGGAAAGGGCCAATTTCGCTTATATGAGTTTATTTCCGTGACATCTCGGAAGTTTCTCGCGGTAAATATCGCAAGATTTTTTTCAATCGATATTTACCGACAGAAACTATTCGATTGAGTTTTTCGATCAAATTTTTTGATGGAAAGGTAGCCATACTACTAATATAAAGTATACTACTAATGTAAAGCTACCTTTCCATCAAAAAAATTCAATCGATATCTCATGGGAATAAACTTGAAAAAAACTAAATCAGGCTTTTCAGAGTTTATTAAATGTCGCCCATAAATATCTTACTTTATAGATACAATTTTGAATTTTTGGACACAAATATCCAGTATATGTTAACTGTAGATCCATTTGAGGAATTTAAATTGTTGGGTGTTACTGTTCCCCTTTAGATAATATACCATGTTTCCCCTGAAAATAAGACAGGGGCGTATATTAATTTGTGCTCCTAAAGACTCACTAGGTCTTATTTTCAGGGGAGGTCTTATTTTGTGGGAAACTCAGTACAGTACAGTATATTTCCAGTACTTTACTGCAGCTAGGTCTTATATTTAGGGGAGGTCTTATCTTTCCAAGGTTGGAAAAAAATTGCACTAGGTCTTATTTTCCAGGAAACGGGGTAATAGTATCCAGTTTTCTTGCTTCTATTGTCAGCAACATGCAAAACATACAGTAAAAACCAGTTAAATGTGAAAATATTAACAAGTTGCACATTTTCTATTAGTCGCTGCGCAAGGAGCTCTAAGCAATTTCACTACTGAATACTGGAAATTAGATCCAGACTGCATCTGTAATATAGAAACCATGTCATTTAGGAAAAAGAAATTTTTTTTTATTAAAGTACTGCCAATGTATCTTGTGAGCAGCATTAATATAACATCTCTGTTATTTGGATCTATCCATCTCATTATGGTGATGTGTATAAAATGTTACATTTAAATTGCTCGCATTACACTTCACGGCAGTAGCACAACAGCTGCCACCAGCTGAGTTTATTACTGTACAGTATAAATTCTGTCTTCCTTTATTCACCACTTCAGATTCTATCAGTGTTAGCAGTTACACTTGATTGTATCATTCACAAATTTCAGATTAAATTACAGAAGCGATAAGAAAACACAGTTGAGAGCACATGCTTAAGCTTAACAACTGGTACCAAAACATACAGTATGTAATTGCAGTCAAGATGTACTAGCATGTGAAAAAAGAATCATTACAGAATAGTAAAAATAATAAAATATATATATATATATCTGCTGAGTAATGGCATCTCATGGCTCAGATGACTACATCAATATAATGTGCTTGTTTAGGTATTGAACACAAGCTTACATGGAATCATAGCCAGTATGTTAAAAATTCAAATTTGGGCGATATCTATAAAAGTCTAAATATTTAATGCTGTTCGATTGGTAAACATCGATCGCTATTTTTACTCATTAATTGTGTTGTAATAATTCACATAGTAATGTTCATGTAATATGCATTAGTAATGCGGTAACCCTTAGGTAGGCCTACAAGGGGCAATTCCTAGAACATGGACACTACCAGAATGGACTCATTTTGGGGTACATTTACTAAAGTCGAATTGTATATCCCTACAAAATCGAATTTAGTTAACTCTGGATTTGACAATATTGATATTATCGCCCATTTATTAAAGCACCAGGAGCCATTACCGCTATGGATATCTCTGTGTATCGTGCATATGGGTTTTTGGCGATATTGATATCGCCGGATTTAACGTTGTTCACCCCATCTGTGGAATTTTCAACATTATTTACTAAGGTGAGTGTTTGTTTTTTTTGGCTATTTCTGTTGCTTAATTTTTCGCCACTCTCTGGGTGACGTTATCTATTAATTTCAATGGGGAAAAGTGTGTTTTTAGTCTTAAGCTATGTTTTAAGTGAAACTTATCGATATGCACATGGATATGGATATCTATATCTATATACAGCAGCACCTCTGGTACCAATGCTTGTAGCAATATCGATATTACCGGGATAAACGATCATAACGCTATTGCGGTGCTATTGCCGCATAATAATAAATGGTCTATGGCGATATCCTCTAATATCGCTAAATCCATGGCGATATCTGGCGATATTAGCGTTATAGAGGATATCGACTTTAGTAAATATGCTCCATATGGACTTTAATGGATGGCAGGACTTATCCTGTAAATGGTCACAATAAAGCTTGGGAAGAACAGCTATTTCAATGGGGCAGAGCCAGCAGGCTCTTAACCAATGAGCTAGCGAAAAAAAACCCATAACATTAGTTTGCAAGTAAATGCTGGTGCTTCGTTATCCATCTAAACACACTGCAGCAAGTACTGGTTCTATAATACATTTAATAGCAAAGTTTAGTAAATCCCCTTAGAAAACACATAACCCCACATAACCCTATAGGAATAGGATACTAAGCTTGGTGACACATAAATCATACATTATATTCTATTATTTATGTTTTAGAAGACCATGCAGAAATTAAGTGACCCACAAACTATTAAAGATCAGTTTTGTTTCTGAACTGTTAATAATTATTAGATCGCACTTTTCTTAGATGTTACTTACTGTTTGAACTTTGGAATATTTTCTGTACTGTAACTTACAAATTGTCTGGAACCGTAATATGTCTCTATGTTTTTTATATTAAAGATTTTTTCTTCTAATATCATTTTGAACTAAAACTTGTGTGTCAGATTTTAACTCGTTAGGATGTTTATGTCAATACAATCAACACTTTTGTTAAAATAATTACATTTACCAGAATTATTGAATGGTATAGGGAATTTGTCCAGTTCCTCTGGGGCAGTAATGACTGATAATATACAAGTACAGCTTCCTATCAATCATAGGAAAAAGTATGGGTATACACCTTCTGAATGATTGGATTCTGTGAGATAATGATGCTGTTGCAAGTGCATTTGCCCTAACTTGCCTAATTCCTGAGAAACATTTAATTAATTGCTAAATTAATTAACAATATTATCACATACCGTAAGTTCTTTTAGCCTGACTTCTTCAAGGCAAGGTCTGGTAAGCTTGGTATGTTGAGAACTTTTACATATTTATAGTAAATATTTTCTCTGCATTAATTAGCATTAATATGTCCCTTACTATGAAATTTCAAATTTTCATTTTAATTTTCATTCCAAGGGACATATTCATTCAAGAGTGAATTTGCCACACTACGCAACCATTTTTCATAGTGCAGTGAAGTGAATTGTGCTTATTTACTAAACAGTGTATTGCTGTGGCAATGGGACAAATTGTCATGTAAGTGCTTTCTAAGCATAGTTAGAGGAATAGTAACAATGGCTTATTGTAGTGAATTTATCTTGAAGCAGTGTATTAAAGAAAGGTAGGTTATTCTTAGGTCGAAATTTATAAATTAAAGTCAAGAAGGCTATTTCCAACTGAAAATTTAGATAAAAAATTCAAAAATGATTGAAAAATCGCAATTGAATTTCCAATATCTAATTTTCAATATTGCGGTAAATTTTATTTTTGTATAAAGTACTATTTGTTATTGCATTGAAATTATCGATATTGATATTTTCAACTTTATTGAAATTCGCAATTAAACTGTTAAAATTAAATGGCAAACAATTTCTAGATCACTTTGGTATATGGTAAACACGTTTTCTAAGCCTTTTGAATAAAATGTCACCAAAATACTCACTAGAACTCTGGGAGCTATTCACTAAGGCGCGAATTTGACTGTTAAATTCTCAAACAGCGGATTGTCGTGGCAAATCTGCGACCACAACCATTTTTAAGTGTGACAATTTTCAATAGTGAAGTTGTGACTGCGACAATATTCTCATTATAAAGATGTGACTGTGACAGTAGCAGTCTATTGCGACTGTCTTTAGCTGGCAAATTCACACCTTTATGCGACAATTCAGAATTTAGTGAATAATAACCTCTATTATTAGTCCCCCAACTTGCTACAATGATTTAGCAAAGTAAAATCTGCGTATCCACACCAGTGCACCGTGGGCAAATTTTCAGCGCAATAGAAAGAGTATGCACTGTTTCCTATTTAGAATTAACTTGAATGTATGTATGTATGCATAATTTTATTTATAAAGCACCACAAATTTATGCAACGCTGTACAATTCAGCGATACATGTACAATACAAACAAGGGAAAAGTGCATTAAACAATACAAGTAAAATATAACAAGGGTACATCAAATTAAGTGCTAGGTTGTGATTGACACAAGAGGTTGGAGGTCCCTGCCCCAAGGAGCTTAGAATCTAAGTGGGAGGAAGACTTACATGCACAGATAGCACAATAAGAGCTGTGGAGTCATAGGTCCATAAATACAAATAAATAGATCAAAATAGATATAGATAGATACAGTGAATAAATAGATAAATAAATACAATAGATATATACAGATATTAAACATCAAAATTATATATAAAATCAATGATAAGAAATAGTGCTAGTGCTCTGACAGATAAGATTTCAATTTGGTTTTGAAGGTGGAGAGGGAATGTACCTGTCGGAGACTTATATAAGTAGATAGATTTTGATTATTTGTGACATTTAAATGAATGAATATTTTCTGTAGGACACATTTACTTATGAAAGATTACACCAGTGAAGTAATTTATACCAAAGAGGTCATTTTGGACAATTTAGTGAAAGTGCAGTAAACTCATTTGTAAATTGGTTTTGATGAAATACTGTCTTGGAACATATTATCCACCTACATTACTAAATATTTTCTAACAGCAGTTAGGTTCTTCCTAACCTTAATACAACTCTCTCTTTTGGCATTTGCAATGTTGCCTGAAAATAAAAATCAGTCAAATAATTTATGAAAAATGGGACTAGAAGTATAATTAAAGTAACTTACATCTTTTCCAGGGAGTCCAGTAACCCCGATTTCTCCCCGATCTCCTTTTTCACCCTGCAAATATGATACATATTAATGTTGTTTCTTCTATTAATGCATTCCTAAAATTGTCTCACTACACGAAAGTGTTAAACACATCCTTTATTACAAAACGGGTATAACACCTACTTTGATTCTGAATAAGAATACTTTTGTTTTTTTTGTTTTTTTACAAATTTCTGTATTATTATATTTGTATGGTGGTGGCAGTTGCCTTTTAAAATGTCTAAAAGTCAAATGATATACAAAAAGTACATTTTTACTTTGCCCCATTAATCTAATAAACACTTATACAAATGACAATAACATACACAAATTTATGGGACAAACAACCTCTGTAAAAAATAGAACAGGACTTCTCAATTTCAGTCCTACATTAAAACTGGGAATTTATAGACATGTACAATCTTTCTAGAGGTCTAGTATACCATAGCAACCAATCAGCTGTTAGCATCTAACAGTACAGCAATAACAAAAATTATGAAAGCCAACTTCTTATTGGTTGCTATGGGTTTATATACATCTGTATACTATTGTCCCCGTTAATGAATTCCTCTCTGTTTTCTTTGTGGTAGGTGGACCTTCCCATGGCCCCACAGCTTCTGTGAGATGGAAATTGCTACACAATTAGCAGTTATACCTGTTATGGAATACATTATGTTTTATAACAATAATTTAAAAGTACATTTCCGAACATTAAATGCCCACTGTTGGAAATCTAATCCAATTAGAAGAAAGTCAGCAGCTCACGGAGCCGTCCCAGGGTGCACCTCACCCTTAATATCAACATAAAAAAAAAATTATGGACGACCGGAATTCCAATAGTGTTATTTAATGTGCAAAATCACATAACACAAACACAATGTTTTGGGGAGATGAACTACCCTTCAAGTGATGAAGGTGATGCTGTTGGAAATCTGTAATCCAAGACCATTTACCTTTTTATATGCTTGATTTTTTGATTAGTAATAATGATTGATCGATGTCCAATTTAAAATATATTTTTGTTATAGAACAAACCAACATACAACAAGCTATTTGTTACCATCACACTTCAAAATTAGTTTGATATATACATAATAAAAATATTTTTCATGTTGTTCATCTGATTTCCTCCATTTTTAATAGATTACTTGCCAGCAATAAAAATAATGATAAGAAACATTTATTGCAGGGAAATATAAATTAGTGATTCCACTGGTATTACTGGTATTTCACAAGAAGTGAAATTCTCTAGGTATTTTGTGTTTCTGCAACACTTGCTAGACAATGGGCGAATTTTAATAAAATTCAAACTATCAGTATCACGATATCAATAATTTCGACATGATATCGAATAGTAATTTATACAAAAATTAAATTAATTTAACGCAGTATCAAAAATTTGATATCTGGATATCGAAAATTCAATCAAAACTATACAATCAGTTTATTTCTATAAACAATCCATAATATCGATAATTTCGAAAGGAAAAATTTGATATTGTGATATCAAATTTCCGATATCAAAAATTCAATTGCAACTTTTCAATAATTTTCTAATTTTTTTTTTTTAATCAAATTTTTCGGTTGAAAACGATCTTTTCAACTTTAATAAATTTTGCCCATCAATATGTTAATAGCAAAACACAAGACGCATCCAACAAAACTAGCTAAACATTCATTCAAATGGATGCTATAAGAAACAAAGGGGGGAATTCACCATAGTGCGAAGTGAGGCGAACAATCCGAACGTCACTTTGCACTATGGTGAATTCCTTCCATCTGCCTTGAACAATAATTCACAATCACAAAAAAATAAGTAATGTAGGCAAATGCACAATAGCTGCAAAAAATGTAAAAATACTCAAACTTCTCTAACTGATGTGAATTGAATAGAGATTAAAGGGATATCAGCTTGCTAAGACAGCCAACTGCTATATCAGCTGTTAAAAAAAAAACCACTCCAAAAACAGTGAAAAAGGTTTTGAAATTTAGATGATAGTATTAGAGTTATGTATATCCTTGCAGACTGTACAAGCTTAATTCCACATATTGCTTTTCCCTTAATGCGAGCTATATTTATTATTTTCTTCTAATTTCCTGAATTACACAGTTGCAAATAGCCTCTAATGGCAAATCAGCAATTGTAAAAGTGTAGGTTTCCAGGAAAGACATTTGCAAACCTAGCATGTACCATTCTAATATCAAGGAAAAGACAGCATGACATTTACTCATGCCTGCTCCCTAGCTGAATGCAGCTCATGTTTCTCAAAATATTATTTAGAAAACAAGTAGATAATCTGCTGCACAGTGGGAAACAAACATACTAACGCCAGTGGCGCCACAAACGAACCACATAATGGAAACCGATTCGTTAGCACAAATATATCTAGATTTTTATTAAACAGTACTTTGAAATAAGCAGAGCATCTTTACATTATGCGTCATTCAAAAATATACTGTAGAACGTAGAGAACATTAAAGGTACAGAATTAACTTCAATGCCCCTGTCATTGCACATTAAAGGGGTTAATCACTAAGGTGTGAATTCCACTGTCGAATTCGCAAACAGCGGATTCCCATAGCAAATCTGCAACAATTTCCCCAATGCAAAGTCACGACAATTTTTAAATGTTAAGATTGTGACAATTTTCCCATAATAAAGGTGCGATTGCGATAGTATTCTCATTATAGAGACGCAACTGCGACAGTAGCAGCCTATTGCGACTGTCTTTATCTGGCGAATTCGCACCTATGCACAACAATTTGGACCTTAGTGAATAACCTCTTCTGGTCTGTGTGCTAGTATAATTTACCTTTTCTGTTATTTTAATACAGTAGATGAAAATAAAGAAGTTGATTTTAATGCTCACTTGTACATACTGTGATTAAGTACATTAACACAAAACAGATATACTGTACATTTCATGTTACCCAATAACTAATCAATTAAGGGTACTTCCCTTTTTCTTTTCTTAATATACAGGGTAGGTGACTTTTCTATTATAGAAGGTCTCACATAACAGAGTATATTAGCAGGTACAGAATATAAAACGTGCATAGTTTTGTGACCTTATGGGGACCCAATAAACAACTCCTCTTAACCATCTTTGCATATGCACATACAGTATTAGAAAGCTGAGAATGATATACAGTATATGCCTGTGCATGTTCCTTATCTACTTATCATTGCATATTACAGTCTATTAAGTACAATCATTCACAGGAGTGTATTAACCCATAGCAACCAATCAGAAGTTGACTATGATAATTCTAGTTCCCCAGTACCAGTAAATGCAAACAGCTGATTGGTTGTTTTGGTTCCTACACCTCTGGAAACATTTCACCATTGGTGAATTCCCCTAAATATACACTATGCACAAACTTATAGGAATACACTCCCAACAAAAAAAATTATATTGGAGGTTTGAGGCAAAAAACTATTTGTAAATTAACTACTGAATTTCTGCCACTCATCACATAATAAAAAATTGAGGAAGCCTAGATATTCCTAACCCTGAAGCCAGGCAGTGGTTTCAAGTAGAAAATTATAAAAGAAGGATAAACTTTAAAATTAAAAATGAAGCCTTAGATTAAATACTTTTTTCTGCTTGTTAGAATCAGTGATTCTGGCAGGAAAAGTGAATTTTTACAAATTATATTATGTGGATTGCCAATTACTTTAATCAAAAAAAAAAGTTTTGACTGTCTTAAGTTAAAGAAGAAATGTGAGAATGCCTGGGAAGCTTAAATATACCAAACAATGCATTTAAGCTAGTTCCTGCTGCTGTCCTCTCTCATCTAATACCGCTTCTGCATATCAGGCTGGGGATGTGGGCAAAGAGTCATAACTGTGATGATATTGTCATGTCAGGAATCATGAGGATGAATAGCAATTTGGATTAGGAGAAGGAGGTAGCAGGGGACAAAATTGTAATTGAATCTGGCCAAGCTCCCTCAACCAAATGCATATAGCGCTTTATTTCTTCTTTAAAACAAGTCAGTCCCTCTCCCCCATGATTGCATATCACCAAAAACAATAGCTTTAGGTTGCTTTAGGAGTTTTCTGTTTGCTTTATGTCTATAGAAAGCAAGTGCTACTGTCATTAGGCCTGCAATTGGAATGCTAGCACTTCTCATACCCTGCCCATTAATCACATGACACATTTCCCGGTCATGTGACCAACGCAGTTGTTAAGTAGCAGAGAAAGCCGCCCACAGAATTTTGTTTGAAAAGGTCTCTGATTCTGTGTCATATATCAGTGCTATATAATAAATGAATAAAAATGGGTAGCAGCGAGCAAGATTACATTACCATTTTTATCTTTCTGGCAGTGTCTAATTAAAGTACTCACAAGAACTAATCGAAATAGAATGGAGAGCAAATGTGGCAGCGTCGGCATGTAAGTATGAGAAATTATATAGGTAGTGTGGCAAAAACCATAATAATGGTACATTAACATTATGTTTGTCTTACATAATTGCCATGGTTCTAACTGTGCTTTTTATGCTTGAGGTGAGGTGCATGGCTGAATAACTGAACAATAAACATTGTGTAAAGCTCCTCTTTATGCAACCACCAACATTCCACAATAAATAATGATGGTCTCAGGTGTACACCTCATACTGTGATTCATTCCTATAGCGACATTGTAACATGCACTGAGTAATAAGCAGTACAAGATCAAAGGCAAATGTTCAAGTGCACCCTACATATATATTCTTCTAGAAGATTGTGTTCTTATTGTATTGAATGTTGCTTAAGGTACTTTGCATTTTCCGTTATAACTTTATATTTTAGCTAAATTCCAGGAATATTGCTTTTTTTTGTTTTATTTTACCAAAATATCCATTGCATTTGCTTTATAAATATATACACATATCTGTAGTCTGCTAAACTGTCCCCTTGTTGATTGTAATCATGTATTAATAAATGACTACTTAGCCATACATTCCTGGGACTCCTTTAAGCATGTTTTTTTATTGGGTGCGAACAGATGATAAGCATTAAGGGGGTTACTCTCTCAAGTCTGAATTCAACTGTCGAATACTCAAACAGCGGATTCCCATAGCAAATCTGCGACTGTGACAATTCTCCCAATGTAAAGTTGCGACTGAAAATTTTTAAAGTTGTGACTTTGACAATATTTCCATAGTAAAGTCACGACTGCGACAATATTCTCATTATAAAGACACAACTGCGACAGTAGCAGTCTATTGTGACTGTCTTTAGCTGGTGAATTCACACCTTTGCGCAACAATTCAGACTTTTAAGAATAACCCCCTAAACGTTTTAGGCAAAGAGAAAACACTAATTCACTCACATAACCATATATATATATATATATATATATATATATA
>WMED01020426.1:0-12161 GCA_019650415.1 Pipa parva
CTAATGAAGACCGATAAAGTTGTGAAACTGTTGGGCCTTCTAGATCCGACAGAGAGTAAGTTCTTAGTTTAGTGCAACTAAAATTTTTTGCAATTACCTGTCTAACTATTTTGTAGGTTAGCAGGAGTTCCAGTGAAAAATTTGCTACCCAGAGCAATAACCAACCAGAGCACTATGTGCAACAATAATTATTTTTTGGAATTACCCAACTATTTTGTATGTTAGCAGGAGTTCCAGAGAAAAATTTGTTACCAAGAGCAATAACCAACCAGTGCACTATGTGCAACTAAAATTATTTTTTGGAATTACCTAACTATTTTGTATGTTAGCAGGAATTCCAGAGAACAATTTTCTACCCAGAGCAATAACCAACCAGTGCACTATGTGCAACTAAAATTATTTTTTGGAATTACCTAACTATTTTGTTTGTTAGCAGGAGTTCCAGAGAAAAATTTGCTACCCAGAGCAATAACCAACCACTGCAGTATGTGCAACAACAACAACAAAAAATTTTTAAATTAACTTATAAAGGCTTGCTAAACACAGGCAAACTGCCTCAGAGCTTTTAAAAAAGCCATGGAGAGACAGTAAGACGTTGTGCTATATGTGCTATATAGTAGTAACAGAATCTCTGTCACTAAGTGCAAAAAAAAAATGCTTTAAACTTAAAGGCTTGCTAAACACTGGCAAACTGGCTCAGAGCTTTTAAAAAAGCTATGGAGAGACAGTAAGTTGTGCTAAGTGAAGCAGTATCAGTCTCAGACTCTCAGTCAAACTGAAAACCGAATGATGCTAATCAGCCAGTGAGCCAAATATATAAAAACCGGTCATGTGATTTCTGCAGCCAATGAGATCCATACACAGCCCAGTGGTGACGTTGCTCACCCACGCCCCCCACCCCCTTTGTGCTCTGCCCTGATTTGCTGGCCGCCAAAATTGCAGGAAGCACAGAAAAGGGCGACTGTTTAATATGCATATGTCAGACTCATAACGATTATTGAGTGATGGCGATTATCGTTACGATTTTTTACAATCATCGGCTCAACGATAACACCCGATAATTGTAATAATCATACCGATTTCAACTTTGCTCGATATCGTCGCTCATCACTAGTCAGTATAATGAGCTTTTTTATGCAGTAATGAGTATAATTACTATATAGTCTAATTACTATATAGATAATTTCATCTAGATATTGTCCTGTTTCATTGGCTTTTCTTTATTCTAGTCCATATTTTATCGTTCTTTTGCCTTTTCTAAGCCTCCATTTTTGTCTACAAGGCTCTGTGCATGCACCCAGTAATTTTTTATATACATTCAATAGAGTAATAAAGTATTTCAATACTTATAGCAAGCAAAAAGAGAAACAGCACTCTCCTCTGTTTGTCAGTGGTGCACATGGAAAGGACGCTGCCACATCCCACAATATGGAAAAATTCAATCTCCCCAGCACTCTTTTAAAACAAAAGTGAATATTTATTTCTTTAAATAAACATACTTGATAGGGGGAAATGTTTTGGACACACCTGTCCTTTTTCAAGCCATATATACAAATATATATATATATAATTTGGATTGAGTCATCATGCATCGTGTTAGTCTAAAGATGCAAAAAATGAGTGTTGCAATACTTGGTGATACCTTTTTTTATTGGACTAACATTCATTTTAAATATACGAGCTTTCGAGAGGACACTCTTCTCTTTATCAAGTCAAAGCAGACCTTTCAAAAGCTTGTCCATTTAAAATGAATATTAGTCCAATAAAAAAGGTATCAACAAGTATTGCAACACTCATTTTATATATATATATATATATATATACTGTATATATACACTGTATACTTTGGTGATACCTTTTTTATTGGACTAACAGTCAGTTTAGATAGACAAGCTTTAAAGAGGTATTAACAAGTATTAAAATACTCATTTTTTTTTTTTTTTTGCATAAGTGAACTAATATCGCCACTATATTCTACTTTATATATGTGTATTTTTTTGGTTTCGTTAATCTTTTGCAGTTCTTGCAGTAACACAGCAGAAAACCAAAGCAATTAAAGTTTTACCAATGGCAACAATCCAGGAAACTATTTTTTAAAGGAAGTTTTCTTTAAAATATAAGCTCAAGAAATAATTACTAATGTTGGGTAAATTTTTGCATATTAATCTAAATTTCATTTCATTAGCTGAGAGGAAATGCTGCTTTATAACATAAATATAATTATTGTGGAAGTAGTAGTTAAGACACCTATTTAAATGTAAAAACTGCAGTAAGATATAACAGAGAGGGATAAAAACCTTGTACAATGTAAGAGACACAGAGAATGACATTGTACTAATATCCTGATGTTCAATTAACCTTTCTCTTTCCAAATGAACTACAAGTCAATATTTTCTAATATTATTTTTGGTGTTAAACTTATCAGTCCTATATTTTCCTTATTTAATTAAAGTTCCATTATTATACTCTCATAGACCTTGTACTAATTTTGGAGTCTCAAGATATCCAGTTTTTACAAGCTCAGAACCCCTGGCCCATGACCACTTCCACCAAGGACACCACCTAGTTGATGTGTCTATGTTCTTCCTTTATTCCTGAATAAATTCATATTCATTTGTATACACTTTGGACTGTAATAGGGAAATTAGCTTGTATACTTCTATGGGTCAGGGACTGAAAATTTATTTCGAGTATGCAGGGGGCTACAGACACAATGGAAATGTTCAGAGCTACATAGTTAGAATGGTAAAAAAAAGACAGGTCTATCAAGTTCAACCCATCATGCAACTATGTATACTGTGTAAACTGTGTGGAACGATGAAATAATGAATTTTTATGAGTGATTCAGAAATGACTGGTATCTATGGAGTGTTAGAAGCTTGTTGGATATAATGTATTCTTCATTATCTGTTGTAACATAAGGCATTCTCATTATTAAGAAAAAAAATTGTAATACTTTTTCACCTCAGGTAGCCAAAACCTAAAGTAACACTGTGCCAGCATAATCTATCGTATATTTCTAATGACCTCATTTTACATGAAAATTACATTTATCACATCATTACATTTTAGCTAACAACTCATAGTTAAAGGTCAAATATTGATATATCTCTCAGTCTTAGCATAAACAGTATCATTCCACAGAAGCCAGATTTCTAAATATGTATCCATTAGCCATATATACAATAGTAAATGTCTTAAAATATAATCTGAAGGGTTACCTACATTGGAAAATTGAAGCTAGTTCTTTTATCACATTATGAGTTATTGCAGTGGCAGATATCTTTATGTCTACGTTTGACCTGTGTTAACAACCCCTTATTTTGCTTTCCCTCTTTAGTGTATTTGCCCCTAAATAATACCATTTGCATTTCACAAGAATTTAAAAGATGCAGTTTTGCCAAAATCAGTATCAGTAGATAAAAGGCAATTACTGTATATTAAGTACTGTGTTTGAGCCATACTGCATCAGCATTTATTCTTGTTCCTAAGTAGTGTCCTATACAAGTAGGCTAACACATTGAGGGCCAACAAATAAAATATTTGGTCAAGAAATCACAGGAGAAATAAAATTTATTGTGACTGTGAATGGGCAAACCAAACACAAATAAGCAAAAGCTAATACTATTCCCAACAAGATGCATGAGTTCAGTATATTTGAAGAAGAAGACACTGTAAGTCATTATTATATGTAAATTAATTGTGATATACAAATATAGAGGTCATGCTGCAAAAATTTGATTAGAGCAATTTTCAAGAAGGTCAGGAGATACACAGTGGGGGAATTGTTTAGCAGTGTTATTGTATGACACAGTTGGAGCTCTAGAAGGAATGTTTATTAAAAGCAGAATGGAATAAGCATTCAGCCAAGGAGATGCAGGTGGAGAAGGAAATGACTGGTCCTTAATTGTAAGTATCTGCTTGCCATATGCCCATTATATTTCAGTAATTATAATAAATGCTTTTGCTAAGCAATCTTTCCAGGAGCTTCTTTCCCCCCAAACAGAATAACAGCCCCATGTGACAAACTGTGATTGATGATGTGGATAAAAATTCAGATAGAAAGCGTGTTTCATATATATATGTATATATATATATATATATATATATATATATATATATACTGTATATATACAGTATATATATATATATATACTCACATTTAGATGTATGGTATAAACAGCAGCAAGGCACATGTGAAGTATGCATTCAGATCGGCTAGATATGTCAAGATTTCAATTAATAAATTAAAAATTAATTTGGGGATTTAAATTTGTACTTTAACACTCGTGGTTAATGATATTAGCTTGTCTGATGACTAAAAGAAACTAAGGGTAAAGGAAGTGAGGTGAATGCTGGGATCCTGAGTTTGATTCCACCCAGTGAATTCCCTGCATGGATTTTGTGTGTTCTACAAGTACTTTTATGGGTTTTCTTCTATAATACAAACACATATTGGCAGGGAAACGAGTTTGATTAAACTGACCCTTGTCTGTGTGTAGGCGATTAAACTGTAAGCTCTACCAGAGCAGAAAATCCTAATAAATTCCATTTCAGTTTAAGAACATGCATGGTAAAATGGTGATGACAGAAAACAGAGATATTTTTGGGAAAGGGTGTGTTTGTGGATTACTTAGTGTTTCACTACATCTTTGCTTTCTAAATCTTGTAATGCCATTTACATGGTCTAAAGATGCAATCATTAATAGTTGAAAGGATTTTACTCAACTATAGCATTAGTCATGTATTGCAATAAAATATTCAGGAGAACCCTACAAAATTCTAGCATTGTGTAATGTTTGGTGCATTGTGTACTGTGGTATTTCTTGGGTATTGTGAGATATTACAGAAGGTTTGTTCCCTACTTTGCAACCATAGCAGCCCAACTGCCAGATCTTCCCAGAAAGGGACCAGAAGTGTTATAGTAAAATTGAACCAGATGCAGTAAGAGCATTTAAGGAATTTTAAAGTTTCTTCAAGTGATGGTAATGTCACACTTTAAGTATGAATTAATGGTCTAAATGATGTTTCTGGTGTTGCCCTGAGTCCAAGAGATTAATGTGAGGATCACCCAGTAATGTTTCTCAGCAGGCAGTTGACATCAGGTGTGGTTAAGGGAGGTTTAGGGGGTTATTCACTAAAGTCTGAATTGTTGTGTATAGGTGCGAATTCGCCAAACTGTCGCAGCCACGTCTTTATAATGAGAATGTTGTCACAGTCATGACTTTACAATGGGAAAATTGTCGCAATCTTAACATTAAAAAATTGTCGTGACTTTACAATGGGGACATTTTAGCAGATTTGCTATGGGAATCCGCTGTTTGCGAATTCAACAGTCAAATTCACACCTTAGTGAATAACCCTCCTGGTCCCTCTCGAAATGTTGTTTGTGAAGATGGCACAATAAACAGTTCACTTTTGGAACATTTGGAATTTTAATTGCTTGATATTTGTATACTATGCTGCATATAAGCATGTACCTTCAAGATTTGACTAACTGTAGTTGTCCTTCGTTGGGTGTGTGTACAGTATGTGTGTATAATGTATGTATGTATGTATGTATGTGTGTATAATTTTATTTATAAAGCACCACAAATTTACACAGCGCTGTACAATTCAGCGATACAAGTACAATACAGACAAGGGAAAAGTGCATTAAACAATACAAGTAAAATATCACAAGGATACATCAAATTAAGTACTAGGTTGTGATTGACACAAGAGGTTGGAGGTCCCTGCCCCATGGAGCTTACAATCTAAGTGGGAGTTGAAAAGTCTACAAACAGTACTTAATATAATATTTCACTCTTGTATGTTCAATCTAAAAGGAAATTTGGCACAAATAAAGTAAAACAATATGCAGACCAATTGGAAAATAGAGTCCTTGTTTGCATTTAGAACATGAGGATAAATTAGACATAAGCTTAAATGCTCTATGTGTAATTATACTAAGTTCTTCTATTTTTAATCAGACCTACATAATCACTTATCCATCCATAGGCTGTAAAGTATTTTGTGATGGAAGACATGCAGTTTTTATAAACCTACTGCTTAAAATAGACTATGTTGATAAGCTCATCAGGTAACACTGAGAAAAAGGTTTGTTTATACAGAATCACAGCTAGAAATGCTATGGATTTGTATATTTATGTGGAGACAGCCTATGGGGGGAATTCAGCAAGCTCCGAGGTGCGTAGTGTTCAAAAACTGTTACAAAAACTGAAATGCGCATGCTGATGTCCTGCACGCGGACATCAGCATGCGCATTAAAGGGATTCTCCTCTCTGCGAGGAGACTCGAGTGCTCTCGCCGGGAGGGGAATCCCTTTAATGCGCGTGCTGATGTCCGCGTGCAGGACATCAGCATGCGCATTTCACTTGTTCCGAAGTGAGGCGAACACTACGCTCCTCACTTCGGAGCTTGCTGAATTCCCCCCTATATCTCCATTATAAAGGGAGAAATGGACTTTGCTAAAGAAGAAAGGCAAATCATCCGCTATGCAAGCACAAAATGTACTAGAACTGTCTCAGAATTAATGTAAATCAGTTTTTTTTCAATTGCAAATCAATTTACATTGTGTTGTGGCATAACCAAAAACGTTTGTTGATGATCGAGTCACTTAAAAGTGCTATATGAATGATTTTCTGTTTAACACTTACATTTAGTTTTGGTAGACAGTAAATGATTATGATAGTTATAGCAAACATTAGCTTGGCCTTCCACTGCTGCAAAATAAATGTGTTCTTTATGTTCCATAAGCTGTTTTGAGAAAATAGATGAAAGCTGCAAAAAAAAATAAGAACCAAAATCCAAAAAGCTGTCCAACAAATACCTAAAAGAATTCCAGAAAGAAATGTATATCCTTCACAGAAATATAAGAAACACAACTTCAAATAACAATGTACAATAGCCAGTGCTCAAAATAGCAATTTATTCAGTGGGAAAAGGCAGTTTGTGTTTTAAAGGTTCCTCAATCTTTATATATTTTACCATATGATGGCATATTCTATGATTTTATGTGCAACATAGTGCTGAAACCAGAAACTATGACATCATAGGTGCCATTTTCCAACACAGCATATTCTGCATGATATGTTATATGACCGTTTTGAAAAAGAATCTTCAGTGTGGCACTAGCCTAATATTTTTCATTTTATATTTATAATGTTAAGCAAACTAGAGGTCATATGCTTTGTAGACTGAATAAAATACCTCCACAGCTCTAATCTAGGATATCTAACCAAGTGTTCTAGGCTTCGGCATATTCAACTTCTTCTACTGCCTCATTCCCAAGTTGCTTGCTGAACAAATTTATTTTACTTTTGCCTTTTGTCTACTTTGGATATTGAGCAAGAATCCTTTGAGAAACAGCAAATCCACTTATTGTGTGATAAATGCAAGCAGAACAGGGTTGGTGGAAACATTTTTACACAGGAAACCACATTCTGGGACACATGTTTAAAAGGGTGAATCTTCCATTAGTTCAATTACCTCTCCATCATCTTCTAAGATCATTAATCATTTCTTTCTAATCCACGACCCTGATCATCGACTAGTTCCTCCCACTCAACTATTCTTGTTCCTGATATGCCTAAAGCCTATTTCACATCAATACTTTGATATTCAAGTCAATCAGTTCATTTTAGCAGATCCTGCTGATTTTTTTTGTTTTGGTGCTAGCATTCATTAATATACATAATGTATTCTGTTTGTACACATCTTATTGAGTTAAGGTGATGCAACTCATCTAACACTCAAATTTCTGTTCATGCCCTACCCACTTCAAAAAGCAGTGACCTTTCATTACTCACTTGATCCAGTTTGATTGTTTTTGTTGTTTAACACATCCAAAATCCAATGTTAAAGTGAAAGAGGCCCTAGGTCACCCACTTCTTATCCAGAATAACAGTTTCTCCTAAAGTTCATTAATTATCACATGCCTTTCTAATCAAAAAATTTCAGCTACAATTCAGGGACCCAAACTAATGTCAGGATTCAGAATATTTGGACAATGATTGAGCTGAGAAGGTTCCCAGTTTTCACCAATACCATTTTGGAGTCTCATACGTACTGCTGTGGACAGCGCAGACACCATGACTACTCAGAGGCAAATACATTAGTGCAAGCACAACTAGGCCTAGGCTTGGTAATGAGGTCAGTATACTGGAATTAAAACAAGAGTAGCCAGAGGAATCCAAATTCAAGGAATCTAGAGAAAGCGCAAAATACAAATGACATAGCCAGAGATCAGGGCAGGCAGCTACAATCAGAGTCAAGAATGAATTAGAAGTTAAGACATGACAGGACAGTTGATGCTTAGGCAGGAACTGATGAACAGGAACCAGCTTGGGCAAAGGACAGAAAGTGATGTCACTTACGTATATAGGCCTAGGAACTGGCTGATGATTTGTACCTGAACAGAATGGCTGCAGCTAGAAACAAGAGTTCAGAAACTGCCTTGGAGAGAGAGGAAAGAATCTTGCAAAGAAAAGAGAATGCCCCAGGTTCAAATGCTAGAAAGAAGGAGCAGGACTGGTAGAGGCTTGTTGGCACGCAAGCAAAAAGTGTTTAAGAAAAGAGCCAGCTGGTCTTTCAGTCAATGAGCTGCACAGTAAATGTCTGAATCAAGAGCGAAAGATTGTTTTCTGAGAACAACAGGTTGCTTCTTTAGAAAAACAAACTATTTTTTTTGTTTTTTAATCTAAAAAAGCATCCAATCAGTGTCCTGAAAAGGTAACCCAAAGAGAGGAGAAATTCCTCGGGGTTGTTCCATGATTACACGGATCATGTTTCCATAAGGTTGATGTCTTCCAAATAGAGGCTGGTTTTGTGTTTTTGGACATTATTAATAAACTCATGTTAACTATATGGAAGACTGCTTCAGTTTATCCCCTGAGTGGGTGTTCCAGTACTGGTCTAACCCTCACAATTTGTAACTAGTATATTATTACAAGACACTTTGTTTATGTCAGTGAGGAGTCATGTTTCACATCTGTAGTTGGCTACACAGAGATTAATAGGGTTGACCCGCGTTCTATCTTCCTCTGACATAGATATTTCATGGTTGCAAAGACAGTATCAACAAAAGACCACAAAGCATAGTAAACCCCATAACTGTGAAATGAATACATTAGAATATGCTTAGCATAACCATGCCTGCGCGTTGAGCAATTTTCCACTAACATATTTCTTATAACCCAGGAAATCAACCATGAAACATCAAGAAGTACAGGCAGTAATCCGTCTTGACTTTGAAATATAAACATGACAGTTATAATTTACAGTCTTCACAGATGCTTCATGCTTTTGTTAAAAAAATACAGTATAAGGCTGAGCCTTACACTTCTCCATGCTATATTATTTTATTACCCACAATGCAAGGCACTTTTTTCATTCCTCTTTTAGTCAATTTTACCCTATGGTTATTAGATGATATTGCAAAAAGCTTAGATTTGTCTGTTTATGCAAATGGAAAAATGCCAACAGCAACGGATATGCAGAAATGATGTAATGATTCAGTTGTGGAGTTACTAGGGACACAGGGGTCCCGTTTGCTTCAACCATTGCGACCCTCAGCAGTCCCCGCCTGTCGGCCCTCTCCTGTTCTGGGTAAGTGTTTTTTGTTGTTGTTTGTTTGGATAGGACACTGCAGGGGGCCCAGGAGAAGAGTTTTTTTGGGAAGGGGACCCTGGTACCAATCTTGCACCCAGTCCCCAGAGTGGCTAGTTATGTCACTGTAATAATTTACTTATTAGGAGGATTAAAGTACAAGCATAATATGCTTGCTATGAATATTATACTTTCCTTCCCAAACCATTTTTATTTCTTTATTCCTGAGGTGCTGCTTTCACTCTCTGCTGACCTACAAAGCAGAAACAAGCAATCTCCAATAGTCAAAAATTACTGTGTGCTCTTCTAGTCTTATTAATCTATTCCCCTCATAACAGTCTGTTACTTTCTTTCTGCCTAGTTACCCCTAATAGCTCATTTCTGTTAATATCTTAAACTTCCTCATTAATTCTCCATAATGGTATACCAATCTCGCGATAATTACCGGGAGAAACTTGAAAGCATTCTCCCCATTAAACTCAAAAAAGCCAAAAAGGTTTTTCAAGTTTAATAAATTTCACCCAATTTAAGAATTTAAAAACCCATATATTCTCCACCCTCAGGCTGGTGTAAACCCGTTATTCCCAATGGAGATGGACTTGTCATTTACACTAAGTCCAAAATATTTCCTCATTAAAAAGAGACATTGATACCGATCTGTAATGGAAGGAACCCTCATAGAAAAACATTGCAAAGTTTCCTACTGTTAACGATTTATTTTGATGGGGAAACATTTTTATCCATACTAAGGGTAAAATTTAATAACCTCGGAAAAACCCGTTTCAGTTTTTCCGAGTTTAATCAGGCGAACACCCAGAAGTTTATTGCGGTAAGTATCGCGAGATTTGTATCAATCGATACTTACTGAAAGAAACTTTTTCCATTGAATATTTCCATGGAAAGGTTATACTAGACTAATGTAAAGTACATCTACCCTTTCAATGGATATATTCAATAGAAAAAAACTTCTCTTGGTAAGTGTCGATCGAAACAAATCTCGCTATTCTTACCGTGAGAAATTTCTGGGTGTTCGCCCAATTAAACTTGGCTAAAGCAAAATTAGTTTTTCCGAATGTAATAAATTTCACTTAAAGTTGCAATATTCATTGTAAAGACAGTTTATTTCATAAGTCCACACAAAACTGGATTGCATCATTTGATTGCCTTAGTCTTTTCAGGTCCTACAATTGTTTGATTGTAACAGCTTCCATTTGGCTTCCAATGCAAAGCACAAAAAGAGAGTCAGGCCAAGAGCTTCATGTCCTAAGATTCTACAGAAGCACTGACATCACAATTGACACCCTGGAGGTAATATTCAAGAGGCTTTACCATTTAGTATTCATTTTATTGCTATTGTAACCTCTTATTTCTTTCATTTTTATTGCCATTGTTTCCTCCATTCAGAGAGGTCGTCTATGCATAATCTTGTTGACGTTACTACGGTTTAAAAATAAGAAAGATTCTGATAAAAAATAAATAATTACAAATGATCCTCCACGCACCAAATACCATGACACATTGACCACTGAAAAGTCTTTTTTTTCAACTTTCTTCTTTGATTACAGATTAATTGTCACATCCTATCACTGGGGTTGTTTAATGATATAAAATCAAAAATCTGTCATCTGTATTCTTCATTGGATTCATTTCCTAACACATGTTCCTTCCTAACAAGGTGCAACTGGCCGTATATTCATGCTCTTCGCTCCGTGATTGCTCCAGTGATAGAAATGTTCTTGCAAGCAGTAAAGCCACAAAGCAGGTGTTTCTTTGCACAGGCAGTCACTGGGGGGAGGGGTAAAGACAGGCAGGGAAAAAGAGAATTAGTATAGAGAATAATAAACTTTCTCAAAAAAATAAACCCATCAGCAGGTAATGCAGAATAATACAGTATCTTTGTGCACTAATATGAGTTAACATTTAAAGGGGGGTGTTTATAAAGGTTTCTGCCAATATAATATTATATAGGATCAAAAACAACATTTTGATGTAAAAAAAAAAGTGAAAGTCAAAAAGTGGCTTTTGGTCATGATTATGAAAGGCATTTTAATTGGGTGAAAACAGCATAAAAAAAACAAAAAAACAATTTCTCCAGCATTAAGCAGTCAAAAGTCTTTTTGTCTTTCATAAATATCCCCTTAGACTAATTTTTCACATCACTTTGTGATTAATCCTAAAAACGTTATTCAAGCAAGTAGCAAAAAACATCCTGAATTACATAATTAATATGAGTATTAGATGCCAATATTCAGAAATGTCAAATGAGGCAAAAAAAAGTAATTTCAACACCTAGGGCAAAATATATTAGCGGTCTTTCCGAGTTTATAATGCAAGATCTTGCGTTGTTCCTACAAGATTACGCGTGAGTTTTTTCAGTTGAGTTTTTCTCTCTTGATTTTTTTGAATTTTTCAAAGGAAAGAACCCATACTTTACATTGGTAGTATGGCTAATTTTTTATTGAAAAATTGAGATAAAAAAACTCACACGATAATCTAGGAAAGACCAAGAGCGGTCTTACTGACTTTAATAAATTTTGCCCTAAAATGAATGT
>WMED01020427.1:0-12160 GCA_019650415.1 Pipa parva
GATGCAAATGAAACAGAAGATCAGCTGTGACAAAACATACAGTTTTGGTACATTACACATATATATTTACAAAAACATTTTTAAATCAGTAGAACCTAAATTAGTATTAGTTTTGAGGTGACAGGTGAACTTTAAGGCCTTTTGGCCTCATCAGGCATGCTTTGTTTACATTCCTGAAATGCAGGAGATTAGAGTCTGGGGGAGAAATGTATTAAAATCAGTAAAATTACCGATCTCGCGATATCAAATGGGTTTTTACCAATATCGCGATATTGGCAATATCGATATCACAATTTTACCGATATTTCAGCGGTTCTGCCATTGAAATCAATGGTTTGGCTGAAATTCGATATCGTGATATCGATAAAAACCCATTCGATATCGCGATATTGATGCTATCACTTTTAATAAATTTCGCCCCCATGGGACTCAAGAAAGCTAACTTGTGCGCAGGTGTTACATTACACATTAGGCAAAAATGTCTAGGGGAGGTATCCTTTCACGGAAAACTGACCGGTACACGTTACACACACATTTACTAGTGCAGGAGTTTTCCAGTGCCGTTTCATCTGAAGCAGAATAATTTATTTTACACATCTACTGGGGAGAAACGTTTCTCATTAAGATATAGTACTACATACATTATAAAGATGTAATCGGACTATAGTTCACCTTTAAAAAAAAACAAAAGACCCATACTACTTTTGTAAACAATAGGCCCTACTTTACAGAATTTAAACAAAATAAAGAAATAAACTACTTTTTCCAGTTTTTACATATATCTTCTCTTTATCACTTATCTGTATTTCCAGATCACTTATCTCCTAACAAGTCCAGACTGAGCTTTAGTTACAAAAGATCCACCCCTTTCTCTCTCGCTCCACTACTGACACCCTCATGCATACTCTCGTCCTATCCCGCTAGGACTACTGCAATGTTCTTCTATCTGGCCTTCCAGTTTCCTACCTTTCCCTGCTCCAGTCTATTGTAAATTCTGCTGCCAGAATTCTCTCTCTCCAAAGGAAACAGCCTTTCTCCCACTCTCTCTCTCTGCTCCCTGGCTCCCCGTAAGTAAATCAATCATTTACAGTGTTCTCCTTTTAACATTTAAGGCACTTCACTCTGTTTCCCCTCCCTATTTCCTCACTCGTATGCCCATACATTCCTCGACTTCAACTACACTCCTCTCAAAGCAACCAGTTTTACATACCACATACTAATACTGCCTTTTCTCATCTTAAACCCTTTTCTCTCTCTGCCCCCCACATCTGGAATTCTTTATCCCTTTATCTTCACCAGGAACATTCCCCTCTGCACGTTCAAAACAAAACTGAAGTCCTATCTTTCTGAGCACTAGCACTGATTTTTATGCATATAACTTTGTATTTTATTTTATCTTTAGTTATTCATGCTTAATATCTGTATATATTGTCCTACTTATTTGTATTTATTGACCTATGTCTCAGCATACTGTACAGCTCTTATTGTCCTTCTGTGTCTGAAAGTCTTCCTCCCATTTAGATTGTAAGCTTTACAGGGCAGGGATCTCCAACCTCTTGTGTCAACCACAACCTATCACTTAAAGTGAAGTATCCTTGTGATCTTATACTGTATTGTTTAATGCACTTTTCCCACGTCTGTATTGTACTTGTATTGTTGAAAATGTACAGCGCTGTGTAAATTTGTGGCGCTTTATAAATAAAATTATACACACACACAAAAGAACATTTTATTATTTATAGATATTGAAGAACTTCAGTTGTAACAAACATTTTGAGTGAAATAACATTCAGACTTACCTGGCTGATACATTAGTGGTAAAAGAGACGCATTCATTAACAAATGTAAGAGGCGTTGTTCCAGTGATATCCTCCCACTGTGCAGGGGTTGTACCACCTGAATTTTGAATTAGATTAAAAAAAAAGACATCTTGCAGTTAGATCTCAGGTCTGTCGGTGATTTTAAGCAATTCGTCAACAGAAGGTTTTGCATATCGGATTTTTCAAACTAAGCAAACAATAATAAATCAATTGTAATTGAATCAACTAACTGAAGCTTCCATTTATCTACAGGAGTAAACTTACCAGTTATACTGCATAGTAATCTTAATGTAGGGGTATCCCCACCATATCCATTTAACATGGCCTCACTAGAGGCTTTAGGTACAGGGATTGTCATGGTTATTGGCTTGTGGAATTTCCTTCTTCTAGGTTCCAAAGTTACTATAGGGCTGAAAGTTGCTTTGTTGCCTAAGATCTTCCTGACAAGTTCTCCATGCATTGGTTGGGCCTTTAAAGAAAAAAATACACAAGTTCATCAAAATAAATCAGTGTGTATATATGGGATATTTTAACATTCATATTAAAGGCAAAGGTACGACAAACATATAACTTTACAGTAGTTAGAATAATGATTTACTCTATTTTAGCTGTGATTCTTACAAAACATAATACGTTTTTCACTCCAAGAGCTTTGCTACGATGTGGTCATGGTGTGTACACTACACCAAACTTTACTCGGAAAACATGCTGTACTAGAAAACTGTGGAGCAGAAATGTATAGTAATTAAAGTATTCTTGCAGTGAAAACTGAGCAAAAAAAAAAAATATCGGTCTTCAAGTCTCACAACATTTTGTAGCATGCTTGCTTTTGGGCAAACCGCAAATCACCAATGGTGGTGCTACATCTCTCCTTCGTCAAGGCCATAAAGTCACAGTAGCTGTTTTTAATTAGGCTCATTATTGTCTATGGTGCAAAACAAAGTAGCCTGTGTGGATTATCTCTGAGGAAACATTGGGTACTAGTTTTCCAGCCAGTGTGACCATGATCTAAACAAACAAGTTAGAATATGGTTTAAAAACAAAAAAGCTCCTTTTTTAATTTACTACGTGGAACAGGGGATCCTTATCAAATCACCACTGTTAAGTAACAGTTTAGAAAGAAATTCATTTTTAGACCTCATGGCTGCACAGTCAAGTTTTTTTTATCTTGTGTATTATGGGGTTTAAAGAAAAGATATGGTATATATGTTCTCTTTTATGGAAATAAGGCTTGAAAAATGGTCATTGTATTGCTTTCCCCAAAATATTAGCTAATAACATATTTATAATTTAAAATCCTGAGAGTGCTTTGAAAAAGTTTCATATTTCCTATAAACAAAGGGGGTCAAAAGGTAAGTATGGGAAGTAGAAGCTCTAGGTCTGTAAATGTAACCTCCACTGAGGGTAAATGATTAAAGGCTTTTTAAGAATTGCTACCCTAAAAGTACATCAATGAGAACAAATGTAAAATCAAATGGGTTTATGACGAACTAACTAATCTGAACATCTTCTGCGAAAATGTTCTAGATTGGACAAGGGTTAGGGTGGATGTCATATACCCAGATTTTTTACAAAGAATTAGATATTGTGCCAAATTAAAGGTCGGTAGTTAAAACGAGAATACATGTTTGAGTGGGTTAGCAACCATTTCAGTGGCAGAGAAAAGTGGGTAGTTATTTATGGTAGATATTTACGGTATATCAGGCTACTGTTACTAGTGGGGGCAGTACTAGGGCCCTGGTCTCTTCAATAAATGTTTGGGTAGAGGGAATACAGTTATGCACATGATGAGAACACAGTTCAACTACTTCCTCTAGCCTCTGAAATTCTATTGAGTTCAATTCTTAGCTTTCTAGTCAAAATTTTGTGGATTTTAAGCACACCCATAAAACATAATAATAAGGTGCTACCTCAAGGTTTAAGCAAATATAGTTACACATATAAAGAAGAAATAAACCTTGAATGGTGCACACAAATCTATTAATAATGTAGTGAAAAAATAGAAAAATTGACTGACACATAATAAAAATGCAGGGGATTAAGAACAATTAATAAACCTTCAGGCAGGCCTATAATTGCAGGCATTAATTCGTTAATAAGCCCAGCCTGTGAATTTATAGAGGAGGCTCTACATTCACACGTGACAAGCTTACCATCCTACGTTAAAGATACAGGTGACTTTCTCAAAAAAATTAGAGACATTCCAATAAACGAGGAGCATATTCTTGTCACATGCGATGTAGAGTCCCTCTACACATCTATCAATCATACCCATGGATTAAGAGCAGTGGAATACTTTCTTAATATGATGTCATATGAGAAATGTGCCTTTAACTAATTTAGTCTGACTTTACTAAGATTTGTGCTAAACCACAATTTCTTCATCTTCGATAATAAGTATTACCTTCAAATAAGGGGCACGGCTATGGCCGCAAAATGCGCCCCGACCTATGAGAACCTAATTTTAGGCCTCTGTGAAAGAGAAAATGTCTTCTGTGAGGATCTAGAATCTTGCGAGACTCATGTGGATCTGTGGCTCCGCTACATAGATGACATCTTTATTTTGTGGTGGGGCCCGAGAACATATTAATTGACTTTCTTGAAATTCTAAACAATAATTCCCTCAATATTAAACTCACATATACATTTTCATATACTCAGATTGACTTTTTGGATTTGACCATTAAAAAAGTGATGATGGAATTTTGAATACAGTTCTATACAGAAAGAAGACTGCGACCAACAGTCTTCTGTCATTTAAAAGTTCACATCCACATCACTTACTAAAGTCGATTCCAAAGAGCCAATTTATATGAGTACGCCATAACTGCACAACAAAAGAAGATTATAAAAATAAAGTGGCAGAATTAACCAAAATGTTTATGGAAAGAGGCTATTCCAAAAACTTGATATTATCAGCAAAACATGAGATAAGTAAATATAACCAAAATGAGATACTAGACAACAAACATAGGGTAAAAAATAAGAACAAAAAAGATCAAGACCAAAATTGTATAAGATTTATCACAAATTATAACAATCAATGGTCAAATATTAACACACTGATCTCAAATAACTGGCATATATTAACCTCAGATCCCTATTTTGGTAATCTAGTCTCTGATAAACCTAACATCACGGCAAGAAGATGTAAGACAATTGGCAACATGCTTTGCCGCAGTCACTTCCAACGACCCACGACCTCCCTGAACAGAGGCTACAGATTAAAGGGATCCTCTCCATGTGGATCCTGCTCATTCTGTATTTATTTTAAAAAAACTCTAACAAAAGCTGATTCACAAAATATTCATACATTCACCATTTTCGATTACATAAACTGCAATACTAATAACTGTATATATCTGTTGATATGTCCATGTCGTAAATATTACGTTGGACAAACCACTCAAAAAATTAAGTGCAGACTATCCCAACATATTTCAAACATTAAACTAGCCAGACAACACATGGAGAGGAAGAAACCCCTTTCATCTGTAGCCTATCACTTCATGGAGGTTCATAACTCATCCCCTAAAGGTCTCACCTGTATATGGTTAAGAGAGAGTTAGAATTGGGATTAGAGGGGGTGACCTTGACCGTAGACTGCTACAAAATGAAACTAGATGGATATATCAGCTCCAATCAAAGTCACCGATAGGATTGAATGAAGAGTTTTCCTTTATTAACTTCATCTGAATATCTCTGATATATATACTCGTACTATTATCCATTCCTCCGAATTTTTTAGCTCTGCGGTCCAACCCCCCTGCATGGATCTCATATATGAAGTATATCTTTTTCTAAACTTGGGGAACTCTCTGCCTTCTGGATCTCCTCAACCACTCTTGGATTTACAATTCGATCTACATTTTAAGTGGATAGAACATCAAGAATTTCTTTCATTTACCGTCTCTTCGGACAATTCACTGTACAATAGTGATTGCAAATGGAACTTACTATCATCGTCATTATTTTCCTAATTTATTTTCTTTCTTGATTTTTCCATATTGATTTTCCAATTATTTATTATTTTTTATGTCGTATTTTCTATTTGCCTTTTTCATTTAATATTCATTATTTCATCTTTTTGATCCAGCATATAATAATTACTATGATATAAGAAAAACGTATAATACAACAAATATACGCTCTTATTTTGGGGGCTCCCCAATATATATGACGTGTAGACAAGCTTCTGTCACTAAGTGACAGCGGCTGTCTAATATGTCAATATATGGCTTGGATTGATAATAACAGTGGTATCTATTAATTTGCATTTTCCGTATTGATCTATGTTAATGTAGCATTAATATTATTTTCACTTTCTTTATTTTTCTCTATCCATTTATTTTTCTTATTTTTCTTTCTTTACACACATAAATATTTGATGTGACTATGTCCTAATAAGTTATTTATACACAACAGATAATTTTCCTATCTGCAGCAACCACAGTCGTTGACTTATGATTAAAATATATGCATAGCCGTGCCACTCTACATCGATACCGGTAATTCCTGCCATAAAGCCTACCTGAAGTCCTGCACGATCTGGTATATATATCTTTCTAACATAGATTTGTAGTTCTGTATGATTATGTGTATCAGAACTACAAGATGACGTCCGCACGCAGGGACGCCATGACGCAAATTACGTCATGATGTCATCACGTAATGTTACGTACTGACGTCATAACGCACGACTTACTATTTAAACAGCTCTACACTGACAGTCACATTAGCCGCATGATGAAGCCTATGGATAAACAGGCGAAACGCGTCTGGCAGTTCATCCCCCTTCTGCCTTGCTGAATCAACTGCAGTCATTGACTTTATTTACAGACGTTGTCACCCATAGGATTGATTATGAAGCGATAAAAGGACCTCTACAGACCTGAACTCTGCAGATCGCTGTGACACAAAGAATATAGAGTGATCATCCCTATTGGAGTGCTTAATCACCTCCCAAACTTGAACACCATTCTTTTGACTACTTTTTTTTGACTTAGTAAAATACTCTAATAGATACAATGATGTTATTTACTAGTAATTAAATGTATGCTGTATACTATCAGATATATTAGATGTACTATACAGGTTCAGCCAGCAATTAATTCTCTATTCAGGGATATTTTTAATAGTTCTTAATCCCCTGCATTTTTATTATGTGTCAGTCAATTTTTCTATTTTTTTTCACTACATTGTTAATTTGTGTGCACCATTCAAGGTTTCTTTCTTCTTTATATGTGTAACTGAGTTCATTTCTTAGAATATACCATGGGAAGAAGTGTCTTGACTCTACATATGTGGAAAACAGATTTTGAACATGCATCAGCCATAACATTAAAACCAACTATCTAATATTGTGTAGTTGCCCCTTGTGCCACAACAAAAGCTCTGACCTGTTAAAACTTTGGGGCACATTTACTAAAATAAAAAAACAATATTCACTTCTCCCCCTCCCCCATTTTGCCAGTTTTTTCCCCATTTTTCCCAATTTATTAAGCCCTTTCCAACTTTTTTTTACTGATACAACAATTTGCCTGGTTGAGGGTGGCAAAAATCCATTATTCCCTATGGAGATGGGTCCCTGGAGTAATAATCGGTGATATTAAAGGGCCCCATTGACATTCATTTTAATTGTAGCAGTATTAGCACACTGATAATTCCAGATATTTATTTTTATCAATATTGACACAATTTTTTTTTCATTTTCATAAATGAGGAGAAAAGAAAAATACGGCGAAATAGAAAAATGGGTGAAAAAAGGCAAAAAGCGCGAATACAGTTTTTCAACTTTAATAAATATGCCTCCCTGGACTCCACAAGTACTCTGAAGTTGTGGTGTAATATCTGTAACAAAAACATTAGCAGATATTCCTTTAAGTCCTTTAATTTTTAAGGTGGAGCCTTCAAGGATTGGTGAGAACTAATGTTTCCCTGGGAAAATCCACCAGACCTGCTGTTTTGGAGATGCTCAGTTATCTAGTCCTCACAATTTATCAAGCATACGATCCTCATGCTTGTCAATTTGTCCTGTTTATTTTATATCAATGTCAAGAGCTGATTGGTCACTTGCTGCCCAATTCATATCTCCCCTAGACAGGTTTTAGTCAGTGTTATTGGCTTCACATGTCAGTGGTCATAAAGCCTCATTGACTAAAGTGTGAATTCACCTCACTACAGTTTAAGTTGCATCATCAAAATAGTCGCAAATTCACTTCTCATTATTGACTTAGTGGTGAATGCACTTGTCGAACAAGCAGACAATCGCTGTTGCATGCGTAGTGTGGCGTAGTCAGTTGGATAGAAGTAAGATGTGAAGTCATGTGAAGTGAGGCGAATTCCCCCAGTGAAGTGCAGTGACATCAGTCTAATCATATCCTACTAACTGTATTCTGTGAACATTTAATCTATTTCTATGTCACATTGTCCCTAGGTCATATTGTCATTCAGTTACAGTTGCCATTGTCCCTTTTCAATTAATAGTCGCCTTACATAACACTAGAGCCTGCCATCAATGCCCCAATTCCCCAGTCTGATATGGTGTAGTCAAATATATGAATTTGGAGCAGTGCACCTAGTCACAGTCACACCTTCAACATACTCCGTAGCTTAGTCTATGGTAGACGTATCTATACATGTGCACACAAAGTGATGTTAAGAGCTCCGTAAGTTTACAACTATTACAGATGCCCAAATTGTTCCTTTATTTGCACTTCACAGAGTTTAGTCAATAAACAAACAAGAAGTGGTGAATAGATATGAATTCAGACCTCTATGTGACTACTTGGCCTTTGGTCAATGAGGACCTTAATGTTATGGCTGATATTGGTTTATACTGTTGTACATGTGTCTGTTTGGTTGGTGTTCTTTTATTTGAACATTGTTAAGTTCTCTGCAGCGGTAAAGACATCTACAACACTGTCACTAATATTCCCATACCTGAAGACCAACACGAATTCTTTTTGTAAGAGCACCTTCTGGGAATACAGCCTGTACTTGTGGAACAACCGTGCTGCTCAAAATTCCTCCCTCCGGTCCAATAAGGTTGTTGTCCTGTTTTACACGCGATACCACTGCGAAATACTGGGGAAAATCTCTGGTGATAATACGACATATACGTTTTTTTTCTAGTTCTTCAGATGAATCCAAAACTAGGATTACAGACAGATTGATGGATGGATAGAAATTAGCATTTTGTATAAAATGGTGGATTAAAAAAAATAAAAGAGAAAATGTAACAATAAATTAGTCACAAAAAGCTGTAAAACCATATCTGTTGGAAATGTCATTTTAAAAGTGTATACCTTCATCCATTCCATTAAGTATCTCATTAAGTTCATCTTCTGAAAATTCACAAAAGTGTTCTTTCCAGCTGTCGCCGGTCTCACTTCGAAGAATGACGAGTTCTCTTTCTTTTCCTCGTAAAGCCGCAAAATGAGGGATTTCCACTATTACAGGCCTGCATCAGCAATATATCACACTGACACATTAGGACATTGTAAATTATAGCTGAGGCAAAGTAACCTGGAATGCCTGTGCTAAAATTCAACACATTACAAAATGAGGTCAAATTCAAAACAAGAACCTTAAAACGAATAGCTTCATTTTCAGCCTATGACAGGCCTGCTATAGCTCTCCACCGAGTAAATTAAAGAAGCTTCCCAAATCTATAATATAAATACAAACTATATTGGGGGATTGAACATTTAGGAAGTAATAGTATTAGAGAATTTTGGCTCCAAATGATAAACACTTGCATCTTATACCTGAAGTGAACATCATTCTCAACCAAGTCTAAATATGGTTCATGTTGTTTTCCAGATTGCTCTGTCTCAGGCTTGAAAAAAAGATGAACAGCGAGTAAAAAATAAAAGTACATGCGCAGGCAAAATAAAATAATATTAACACACCACCAAGTAATACAAAGAGCCAGAAAAAACAAAAATACTAATAACAGTAATACATTACAGAAACTCACAAGAATAATATTCTACATCTGCTAGAAATTTTGTAGAAAAAAAACATAAAAAAATCACAAGGACAAGATCATGGTAAGTAGCAAAAAAAGAAATAATATTTATCAACAAAAAGAAGAATGGGGAGGCCGACATCCATCAACTTGATCTTAAGTCTCTCCTACCCAAGGAATTTGGTTCCAGGAGGTCCCAGTTGAAGGATTCGACTGACCAAGCTTTCTCCCTCATTTAGAGGGGGAGGAGCCGTAGGTAGGTGTAGCTTACTGAATACATCCAAAGCAGCAGTGGAAGAAAAAACATAAGTAAGAGGAATTTCAGCTTGTTTTATAGAGGGTGAAATTTGAACTCATCAGGAATCATATTAAATAAGGGGGGGTAACATGGGATTTGCATATGTGTGAGAATATACCTCCAGCTGCTCAACTGTTTCTGTTTCATTCTGTTTTCTATTTACATATATGTCCCATCTTAATAAATATGGTGGGTAACATAGAACTGCATACATACTCCAATATTAAAACCACTTGAATTGGAAACTATATAGAAGAAATCCATTACCTGCATCTCTTCAGGGACTGCATATTCTTTATTTTATTTTTGCAGGGGGGGGTACCACTGGCAAATGTATAATAAAATAATCTAAGGCATGGAAACCCTGAAAACCCAAGTTTTTTTCTGGACAAACTACTATAAAACCTAAAGGTCTCTCATTTCAGCCAGTATGTTAGAAAGAGGCAACTGTAGCTCAAAATCTGTTGACAGCTCAGTTTGCTGCAGGATGATGTTCCTCGACCCGTAGTTTGCAGCAGGGTGAAAGTTCTGGACTGACTGTGCTTGCTGCCATAACTAACAATGATGAAAAATTAAGGTCCATACAAAAATTAACTCAAGGGAGAAGGTTATTACTTATTTAAGAGTCGGAAAGCAATTCAGCAGGCAAACAGGGAATCTTTTCATACTTGTAAGAGTAATCTTGCTGTAAAGGAATATAGAATGTAACACTGAGTAATGTACATGACATGAAATGTGTTAAATCAATAGCATTTTTAATAAACGAATATAGACCTATAAGGGTAAAATCCTCAGACTACACAAATACACAGTGCTGTCCATGTCTAAAGGAGTTGCCGTGCTAAATTTAGTACTAAGCAGTGTCTTTTTTTGTTTAGAAGTTCAATCCACAATTGAGCACAAATGGCTACAGTTTTAAAATGGTTACAGTTAAAACAATCACCTACCCAAGGAACTGCGCTCCTGAAGGACCAACTTCAATTAGACGACTGGCTAAACCTTCTCCTTCCACCATAGGGGGCATAGTTGCCAATCTATGACGTTTGACTAGACGACAGGTTACACGTGTTGGGGCAGTGCATTTGCGAGGTGGAATTATTATTCTTAATCCATTGTGCCTACAGCCTCTCATGGCACCACCGCGGGCATCCACCATGAAGCTAACCAGGAAACTGGAAAGAGTACAAAGGGAACATTACAGAAACTGAAGGCAATTTTCCATTTCTAAAAAGGTGTGAGAAAAGTTATTGCAAAACTTTGGCACATCATTTGGCCAAAAATAATATTTTGCAGAAAAATGATTCCATTTCCATCACAATTAAAAAAAAAAAATCACCGCAAAATATAAGATTTTGTATTGTTTTTACCTTTATCTACTATTGTGTTCACCCATACACACTGATTAGCTTTCATATTTCACATGAGCATAGAAAATTAAACACCAATATGTTGTGTGCCAAAGTTTTCAATGAGCCATTGATGGGAAGGATGGGTAACATATATTCCATATCAAAACTATTTCCCTTCTGATCCTGTGAGTTCCTTCTCCAATAAAACAAGCTCTCTTCAAGTGCACCTGTCAACTCAAAACTAATACTAATTCAGGTTGTACTAATGAAATAAATGTTTATGTAAATATATATGTATTAAATAATGTACCTTTATACAGCGTTTCTCTCTGTCATCTTCCCTGTCAGCCTGACTTTTCTATCCCATGTCAGGTTGAGTAGGACTAAGGGGGTAATACCACAAGGTGCGAACTCTCCTTTTAATGCTTTGATTCTCCTCGCAAAAATGGTTACGCGCTGCCTTCTCTCCTACACGCGCACATCAGCGCACGCCTTAAAGGTATTCCAGTCTTGCGAGGCGACTCGAGTGGTCGCAAGGAGATTGGAATACCTTTAAAGTGTGCGCTGATGTGCGCGTGTAGGAGAGAAGGCAGCGCGTAACCATTTTTGCAAGGAGAATCGAAGCATTGCAAGGTTAGTTCGCACCTCGCTGAATTACCCCCTAAATCAGGCATGTCAAACTCAGGGTACCCCGAGGGCCACATGAGTAACAAGAGGTTGT
>WMED01020429.1:0-12160 GCA_019650415.1 Pipa parva
TGGTGCCTAAACTGTTCCTTTAATCAGTACTGGGGAAAGGAATCGCTATAGCGCTCAGCTCAGCGCTACAGCACAGACAGCCATCACTCTCCCCAGCACAGATTAAACTTCCTGTGGGACACCCAGCATATAAGATGACCCCCAACTTTTCAGATGATTTTGAGGGTTAAAAAATCATCTTATACGCCGGCAAATACAGTATATTAGAGGTCAATACAGAGATCTGTCTCACAATCTATTTATATGAAGAACTGTAAGTATAACAAGGGGGCATCCTCTACGTTTAGAAGAAAGAAAGTTTCTGCATCTACATAGAAGGGGATTTTTTACTGTAAGAACAGTGAGGTTATGGAACTCTCTGCCTGAAGAAGTTGTTATGGATAATTCCATTAAGGAGTTCAAAACTGGTTTGGATGCTTTCCTTCAGTGTTAAGAACATTAGAAGTTATGGATACTGGATAACAGGAGGTGGGATCTTGATCCAGGGAATTATTCTGATCCTTCAGTGTAAGAACATTACAAGTTATGGGTTATAGATAACTGAAGGTGGGATTTTGATCCAGGGAATTATTCTGATTGTAGAGAAAAAGAAGGATATGCGCACTTCCAATAAAACGGGTAAATTTAATTCATATCTTTAAAACAGGAACAGTACAGTGAACCAAAAAGTAAAAATTATTCTGATTGCCATATTTGGAGTCGGGAAGGAATTTTTTCCCTAATATGAGGATAATTGGCTTTTGAATCATGGGTTTTTTGCCTTCCTCTGGATCAACATTGCAGGAAAATAGGCTGAACTGGATGGACGTGTGTCTTTTTTCAGCCTTATAGACTATGTTACTATTTTTACAAAGAGTTTATTTCATTAGTTCAGCCTAAATTAGTATTAGTGCTTTGAGGTGACAGGTGCACTTTAAATTTACAGTTAAATCTATGAATGCTATATTGCGTTAAGCGATATCTATAACAATAAATTTACTGTATCATTCGTGGCAATTACATAAACATTGCAGCTTAATAAATACCTAATAGCAAAATAACTAATTCACCAAAATAACGGTGATAACTGTCAAAAAAGTCGATAATGAGGTTTTCGACTTTAGTAAATATGCCCCATGTATTTAATGCACATGCACATTTTTGAGCCTTCCTGTTTTCTAAATAAAAAAGCACAATACATTGCTCTCTTTTATGACCAGTGTTGTGTAGTGTATCTTTGAATTCCCATCTCCATGTCAGATGGCAAAAAAAAAAAAAAATCTACCTTCCTATTGCTGGCAGCAAAATGAAATTCCTTGATCAATCAATACTAGAATGCTTTATGGCACTGGAAGAGACAGTTGATGTTAATATCAGTATGCATTAGAAGGGACACCGCATTGAAAAGAGTGCAAAGTATGCCAATTTCCACAGATTGATATTTATCAATATTTATGATTATTGTTCCTTTATAAATCTGTGGAATAGAAAATTTCAGCGAATAGAAAACAATAGCACTGAAAAAAAGACCTTTATTAATTTCCCCCTTTGTTATCCGTTAAAAAACCCACTACTGATATAAGACTTACGGCGCTGTCATTTTCTTGCCAGAATCTTACTCCCACCACATCAGCTTTACACCAGTCGTGAGTTACACCTGACACTTAATAAGTGCAAAATTTATTAAACTTGGAAAGATCGCTCTCAGTCTTTCTGAGTCTTTCTCGCCATGTGCAAGATCTTGCAGAGTTCCTGCGAGATTACCGCACAGCTATTTTGATTTTTTGATCTTGAGTTTTTCAATTTCGTTTTTGCAAATTTTTTGATGGAAAGGTGGCCATACTTTACATTAGTAGTATGGCTACTTTTTATCGAAAAATCGAGATAGAAAAACTCGATAGAAAAACTTGTGTGGAAATCTCACGGGAACACTGCCAGATCTTGTGTGATAAACTCGAAAAGACCGCTCTTGGGGGGTAATTCAGGAAAGGGCGAAGTTATCTTGCGATGCTTCTCATCAGTTCACCGAGACAGGTACGCGCTCCTTGGTCTCCTGCAAGCGGAGACCACTCGAGTTGCCTCATCTCGCCAAAGTACCTTTAAAGCGTTCACTGATCTCCGCATGTAGGAGACCAGGGAGCGCGTGCCCATCTTGCTGAACTGATGAGAAGCATTGCAAGGTAACTTCGCTCTTTCCTGAATTATCCCCCAAGAGCGGTCTTTCCGAGTTTAATAAATTCAAGTGTACTGCTGTTAGCTCTGCTTTCATTTCATGATCCACAGCCCAGGATTGTGAAATGAAAACAGCAGCTGTAGCGCTCTTCCACCCCCCTGTATATGACGCATGATGTTTCATAGTCCC
Organism: Pipa parva; assembly: GCA_019650415.1. Taxonomy (NCBI): domain Eukaryota; kingdom Metazoa; phylum Chordata; class Amphibia; order Anura; family Pipidae; genus Pipa; species Pipa parva. The sequence goes on from WMED01020429.1 coordinate 2,342, forward strand.
CGCCCCTTGCTTGTTTCTCCAAAATTTTTATAAAGCGCATGCATCGATCAGGTAAGGTATACTTTATTACTACAGTTCTTCAACAGATAAAAGATAGTTACATGAAGAATAAAACACAACTACAAATAAAAACCAAGAGTTAAAATTCAAAGATAACATTTTACTAGTACTATGTAGAAATAATTGACATTCCAATGCAAATGAGATTTTTCATTTTCTAGGGTTACTTGTCCTTTAAGGCATTTTGTTGTTTACTTTCAGGAGAAGGCATATTATATTGTTATATTGTGTAGGGTACAATCAGGTCACATAACAAGGCATTGTGATTTTTTTTTTCTTTTCATTATAAAACAGAATCTCTGGGAAATGTTTAATGCATGTGAATTACATAAAGCTTTATTTTACTGATATCTTTTATTCTAAGCCTTGTCATTCTGAGTTGGATATTGTACACTGCTAGACTATTTTTCCATAAACACAATTGAAGCTTTAGTTCTCTGTCACTAAAATCCCAGGTACACTGTAGTTTTTATTTTACTTAGTAATGTATAATGTCTATTCAGCATCTGAAACATTAAGGGGGTTATTCACTAAAGTCCGAATTATTGTGTAAAGGTGTGAATTTGACAGCTAAAGACAGTGGCAATAGACTGCTACTGTCACAGTTGTGTCTTTATAATGAGAATATTGTCGCGACTTTACTATGGAAATATTGTCGCAGTCGCAACTTTAAAAATTGCCTCAGTTGCGACTTTTACAGTGGGGGAATTGTCACGGTCGCAGATTTGCTATGGGAATCCGCTGTTTCAGAATTTGACAGTCAAATTTGCACTTTAGAGAATAACCCCCTTAACTCTCTTGTTGAAGGAGATCAAAAAAGAAAATAATTCCATTTGAAATAGAGTGGCAGTTACTGAAATTTAGCATTTGTGTAAATGATTTCTTTGATGTTAAATTCTTGAATTTTATTTGCTCTCTGCTTTTTTTTTTCTTTACTGCTAGCAGGGAGCAGCCATACTGTAAAACAGACCTCAGCCACTCCCATTGTTTTCTGTGTAGAATTAGATAACCTATTCAGGAATGCTGAAAGCCCAGTTTTTAAAGTTAAATTGCTAAAAATTCTAATGTATAAACTTTTTTATTTACTGAACGTACAGATTGAACGTACTGCAACTAGAACTGCGTTTGAAGCATTATTAGATTTTGGTACATCCAAAAGACTCTAACCTATAAATCAAAATGAGTCCTGATGGATGGGGAATGCTGATGGATGGGGATTTCTGTGTTAGGGTCAACCAAATATTCCTGTGTCTCCATTAGGGAACTAAATGTAGCATAATAGGAGAGATGGAAACAGGTAATCTGAGAAACCTTAGATTAACTACTCAAATCTTCCATTCACAACAACATGTTTGGACGGGGGGCCCTTTGTCAGGTGAAATAGTGCATTATTAAACAAGGCATAGAAAGAACTTTTTCATCAGAAAACGAGGAGATATTGATCCGACTGCCTTAAAACAAAGCCTTTCCTCCCATAGTTATTATGAATTAAGACTCCCAAATAAGGGGCAGATTAATTATGGGCAGTTCTTTATGGTTATATGTGTGTTGAAGATACAGATTTTGTAGTGTTACATGTACAAGCTGTTTGCTGTTCCTTTAAATCTATTTTTAAAATATTTTTGTAAATTATATGCTTATGTATAATTTACTTACATGCTGGTTTATTCTAACCTTATGCTGTTACATACCTCTGTATAAGTATATTATATATGTCACTAGACTTGTGTATTATATACGCTTATATTGATTATGGCTTGGAACTAGAGGTGTGCGATATGAATCGTTTACGATAATATCGCACACCGGGGTTTATCGATATTGCCAGACAGCAATATCGAGTGCTCGTGCGGCTCCAGATGTCTGTGTTGTGCTTTCGGCACAGACTTCCGGGAGGTGGCAGAAAGTGAGAGGAAGAGGTGCGCGTTGAACTGACCAGCTGCGGGACACCCACAAGCTGATTGCAGACGGCAGGTAGTTAATAATTTACTTATTACTCTCCAACCAAGATTTTTTTTTTTACTTGCTTGTTTTTTTTTTTTTGTTAGTTTTTTATATCGTCCATTATCGTTATTGGAAAAATTAAAAATAATATCGAGATATCATTTTTTTGCAATATCGTCCACCCCTACTTGGAACCAAGCTTTTTTGGTAGGTCATTTGGCAGTATCAGATTTAAATGGACTTTTAATTGAGAGCCAGGAGCTAAATCCTTGGCAATAGATCATTCATTTCACTTCCCTGGACACTGGACTGAAGAAGGAGTAAATATGGACTTCAATTTTGGACGAAATTTATTAAACTCCGAAAAGCTGTTTCGGATTTTCTAAGTTTAATCGACTGAACACCCGAAAGTATTGCAAAATGTTGCGATCGATACTTGCCGTGTAATCGCAACAAATCTCGCGATACTTACCGTGAGAAACTTTCGGGTGTTTGCTCGATTATTAAACTTGGAAAAGTGAAAATGAGCTTTGCCGAGTTTAATAAATGACGCCCTTAAAAGTTCCTCCGCCAATCAACACATGGGATGTGTCTAAGTGTTCTATATATGTCTTGTTCATTTGTGCACTATTTCACCTGAAAAAGGACCACCTAGCCCGAAACATATGGTGAATAGAAGTTTTGAGTAGTTAAACTACAGTTTCTTGGGTTACCTGATTCCATCTCTTCTATTAAACTTATTAAACTCTAAAAGTATGCTGGGATATCTAGATCAGAAAGCCTTGGATTGCCACAAGCTAAAGATTCCTGACGTAGATACTCTTATTATTTGACCTAAGCTTCAATGACCATATATTTACAGGTGGGTTGTAGATGTTAACAGATGACTTAAGTCATTTAACAATATTTTTGAAATTCTGAGTGGGTTTTGATTTGAATCTCAATCCATGTGAGTTCTATCCTTAGTACTACTAAACCGACACAAATGTTATTATATGTGACATAACAGTTTGTTAGGCACATTCAGCTAAGCGCTGTGAATAATTTGTTTTTCTGTTGTTTTTCAGGCAGGATTCAAAGTCAATCATCACGCTGATCAATCATTAAATAACTTTTGTCATTGGCAATCAGCCCTTACGGGAAAGCATGGGAAGAGACATGACCACGCCATATTGTTAACGGGATTAGATATATGTTCATGGAAAAATGAGCCTTGTGATACTTTGGGTAAATAAAATAAAAACTCAAAGCCAGAGTTCAATACAGTATAACAAATAGGATTATTTTACCTTTTCAATTTTCTACTTACATTGTGTAAAACAAAATATGTGCTTATTAACAACGAGTATAGATAATCTGCAAAGATCACATTTTCTCATCCAAATAATGATAAAATGTTTATTTTAGAAAGCATCTTTCAGTCTTCTGAGTAAAAATATTTCAAGGGATATTATCATCAGCATATCTCATCATATTCTATATTGTGGTCAAAGATGTGCAATTTTCATACAATGATCATTTAAATTTACCATTTCCTGCCTTGTCACTGGTGTCTTATCAATGACTGTGTACAAAAATGGTTTAAAGGAGAACTATCGTCAGATTACATCTTTACATATGCAGTACTATACCTTAGTGAGAAGCATTTCTGCCCAGTAGATGTGTAGTAAATGAATAATAAATAATAATAATAAATTATCATGCTTCATATGAAACAGCACTGGTAAACTCGCACACCAGAAAATGTGTGTGTGACATGTACCGGCCAGTTTACCGGCCAGTTTTCCATGAAAGGGCTCCCTCCCCTGGACATTTTTGCCTAATGTGTATCATAATGCCTGTGCATTAGTTAGCTTTCCCAAGCCCCATACTCTAATCTTCTGCATTTCAGGAATACAAACAAAGTCTGATGAGGTCAAAAGGTCAGCACAATGCTGAACCAATAGCAGTCAGACAGCTTTTTCTTCTTGTATTTAGCAGTTATATCACACACATTTCCTGGTGCGGGAAATTATCAGGACCATGTTATAAATCATTCTGTTTTACATTTATCCCTTTAAGCCATATTAGTCTAGTTGAAAGATGAGTATTTTAGTAACAATGACTGTGCTGATAAGGTCACCAGGCTGCACTGATGAAAACAATGGTTTCTTTTAGCCCTGGAGCCATTAGTCAGGCTATTGTGTTATGTTTTTTTGTTTAGTTAAAATGTAAAGCCTATATCATAGTCAAAAACTGAGATGAACTGCTGTAATAAAACAGCAACCATCTATTAAAAATCTACCATGTAAGGACAATTATACAAATCTTTGTATGCCCATCCTGTAACAATGATATTCAGCAATAATAACATTAGAAATGTTCCAGCACATAGTGAGTAACAGATGGCAAATAACTGTCAATCTATTGTTCTATTAAATGTAGCACATATTTAGAACCAAGTATGACCCTCATTCCTTAACTTGTAACTTTGTATGTGATTCTGATACAGGATAAGCTCTATTATTAAAGACAAATTTATTCTAACTCCTGGTTACAGGTGAATGTAGGAACAGTAGAGACAACCTACCCCACTGAAAAAAAAATTATTAGCAGAAATAGTCCTTCTACAAGAAAATAAATTCCCTGCTCCGTAAAGAAGCAACCTTATCAACGCTATTAAATATATTAAAAAATTATTAAATATGAAACTCTGCGAAGGTATATTAAAATGTCAGGGGAACAGCAGGCCACAAATTCTGAAAGGAATGTTAGACAGTCTGGAATCCCCCTCTTTAGACATATTAGCTTTCTTTTACTCCACAAATAAAGCCAGTGCAGTACATGCCTTTTATTAGCTTAGAACAGGGGTTCGGCAAAGTGCGGCTCGCAAGCCACATGTGGCTCTTCTGCTGCCTTGTTGTGGCTCGGAGCGCATTTCCTAAGCCCCGCCCATGACCTCCGACGCCTCTTCTAATTGGCCATCAGCAGGTCATGTGATTGGCTTATGTGTGGCTCTGAAAAAAAATTCACCGGTGGAGGGCGGATCAAAATGGCTCCCTCCTCTACAAACTTTGCCGATTCCTGACTTAGAAGGTTAGAATCAGTCTTTTAGAAACCCTGTTCATAAACAAACGCAACTGAATAAGAATATGAGGATGTTAATCTTGTACAACTCTTCTCTCTAATGTAGGCTTTGCACCCATCAATGGGATGTGCAGCAAGTACCGCAGTTGTACAATAAATGAAGATACCGGCTTGGGCTTGGCTTTTACAATTGCTCATGAGTCTGGCCACAAGTGAGTTATCAAAGCAGACAACAAAAAAATGTTATGCATGCATTACTGTGTTCCATTTTACATGGTTTTCATTGAAAAAAAAAAAAAGAAAATACATTAACATTTTAAATGTGTTTTGCGTAGTTTTTGAAGTTCTTCTTACAGTTTTTTTTACTTGGTTTTGTACACAGTTTTGGCATGGTTCACGATGGAGAAGGCAACCCATGTGGTAAAGCAGAAGGTAACATCATGTCTCCTACACTAACAGGAAACAATGGATTATTTTCCTGGTCTGCATGCAGTAGACAATATCTTAAGAAATTTCTCAGGTGAGAGTCAGCAAACCATCTATAATAATACCATGGGAAATAGCACCGTCATCTTTTTAAAGCTGTAAACCTTCTTTATTTATTGTTAAATTGTATAGTTTCATTGGTGGCAACACTTCCCAGAATCCTTGCAGGATTTGAAATGGCAGCTTTACGAGTTACTATACCTATCACTTCTTTAGGTTGTCAGCACAACTCCCTTGCCAACATAATCTTATCTTAAGAACAGCAGCAGACCAGATGTTCCTCTTGTTTTTGAAGCTTTTAACATCTTTGAAATTGACGTTTCATTTTGTTTGCCAGGTGTTTCTGTTAACATGCCCCTATTCGTCCTTCTAGTGTTTCCAGCTTGAGAATTAGTGAATTCTGCTTCATGTTGTGAACAACTTGTATTCTGTACATCTGAAGCTAGTGGGAATTAACACATTTCAGAACAGATTTCGAAGACTCTCAAAGAACCTCTATCAGAAAATGCTCTGTACTTACATATCCTTTTATTGTGATTCAGATTTTAGCTTCGTTTCACAATGCACTTTTTCTTATTTTTATTCTTAGATTTCTTAAAATGTTAATACTAATATAACCCACAATTATACTTACTACAATGCAAGATTAAGTAAAAATTCAAATGAAGATAAAAGGTCATTCATATCTTGTATTTTATGGAAAAAAATAGGGGGAGAGTGATTCATTAAAGTTCAAAGTCTTTCCAAACTATTGCTGACACAGCATAAGTGGTATTGTTCTATCCAGTGCTATGAAATGCACCTACTACCTGAGAATTTGCTGGTCTCCAATTTAGACGCAAGATTGCTTAAAAATTGGGAAGCTCACTAACAGATATAGGGGACATAACAGAAGCGCATTGAAATAAATTATTTTAAACCAATTTGTCAAATTAAGGCAAAAACCACTATCCAACAGCCAAAACCAGCAGCAAATGGGTTGAAAAATCAAATATTTGGCAAATAATGTTAAAAAATGGTATTACAAAAAGAGCAGTTCCCTATCAGGTAGTATTGATAACTATATAAATAGTGGGATAAGCTAAAGAGAAAGACCAGAGAGAATAAATGGATTTGCAGGGAGATCCCATCCCAGACTACTACCGCATGAAAAAAATGACAACCTTGTAATTATAAAATTAAATTTAATTTCTAATTCATTTATTCAGGTGTGGGGACATTTTAGTAAGTACCAACACCACAATAAGGAGTAAGGCAGGGGATCAGTGACTGGCTCCATCCAATTTAATAACCTTAATAACTTAATTAATTCAAAATTTAATCATTCTTGGCTAATGGGTGGGAGCAGAGACTCAACGGGGACCACTCTTTAGTTTAATAAATGCTCCCCTACCCCACTGTACAACAGGGTTAGGAAAAGGGGAGGGCATCCATGTGACCTCATCTTATGGTAATATGCCCCCACCTTCCTCCGATGTTTAACATTATGTAAAATATATTATTCTATTTTTAACATGGAACGGGGTTCCATTACTTCAATAATGATGACTTTGGCAATGTTTTAATGCTTTTGTTGTTTCAGCCTTGTAGTTACATTGTTACTGATTTGGCTTTTTAGCTCATTTATTGCTGCACTGGGTACAGTTCTGGCAAGCCACATATTCCCTAATCCCTCTTTTATACCACATACTGCTTTGATTGTAAAGTCAACTTTTCAATTCAAAGCTCTTTGACTGTGTTAATAATACTCTTTCTTTTTGAACCACCTAATACAGGTGGTATTATTATATACAGGTATATATAAAGTTAAAGAGGACTGCTATGCTAATGAAAAGAGATCAAGCAAACATCCACTAAACAAATCTGACTATAACTCTTTCAGAATTAAAGTTATTTTATTTTATTTTCAATTAATGCTAATCTATTTGAATTTTAGCTAGGGCAGAATTTATTAAAGTTGGAAAGACTGCTCTCGGTCTTTCCGAGTTTATCATGCGAGATCTCACATTGTTTCCACAAGATTACCAAGCAAGCTTTTCAATCTCGATTTTTCGTTAAAAAGGTAGCTATACTACCAATGTAAAGTATGGCTACCTTTCCATTGGAAAAATCAATTGAAAAACTAACTCGGTAATCTTGTGGGAACTATGCGAGCTCTTACGCGATAAACTCAGAAAGACTGCTGTCCTTAGACTGAACTCTTTCTAATGAATAATTTGTGTAAAGCAACTTTCATGCTCTGTATTCTTGTATGATAATAATGACCCCTGCATTATTCTATACTTCATAAAGCAGGAACATTAATAATTCAACAACAGTATAAAACATAATATTGGCTTTGCACTCCATTGCAGTACTTCCCAGGCTTCATGTCTTGTGGATGAGCCAAAACAATTGGGAGATTTCAAGTACCCTGAAAAACTGCCTGGGCAGATATATGATGCAGATACCCAGTGCAAATGGCAATTTGGATCAAGGGCAAAGCAATGCAGTCTCAGTTTTGTGAAGGTAAGCTCACTTATGTATTGCAATTTAACTAATTGGTAACCTTGTATATTATTGATTGTGGATTTCAATTTAGTGCATTGGTTTTTAATGAACTGGGGTTTTTTTTCCTGTTTGATGCTTGAATTTATATTTCTGTAGGATTTATGCAAAGCTCTTTGGTGCCATAAAGGTGGTCATAGGTGTGAGACAAAGTTCATGCCAGCAGCAGAAGGCACAGTTTGTGGCATAAATATGGTGAGTCTCAAAAAAGTAATCCTGAGAAAAGTCCAGTCCCAAATGGAAACCATATCCCATATTTTGGGGTTTCATTATAGCTATACCACTTCGGATCATATAATTAGATATCTATTGTTATTGAGGAAGATTTATAAAATGATCACATATTACATAAACAAAATAATAATAACTTTAATACAGACAGTCCAATTCTGTATTTGCAGTGGTGTCGAAGAGGACAGTGTGTAAGGTTTGGGGACATTGGTCCAAGGCCAGTTAATGGTGGATGGTCTAATTGGTCTGAGTGGTCAGAATGTTCAAGAAATTGTGGAGGTGGTGTAACATATCAGGAAAGGCATTGCAACAACCCAAAGTAAGGCAAAAAGGTTCTATTTATGTATGTATTTATTTTAGCATGTTTGTTTAAGGTTATCTGCTTACTGTTAACAAAAGGAAATTTTAAATTGCATGTGAGCCTTAAAAAAAAAAGTTCTAAAACAGTAGGCAATAAGACTGAAGAGTATATGGGACAGCGAACAGTAAAGGATGTTGATGTAATCTCTGGCTCCTCCTCCTTAGCTAAATACTATACATCCACATACAATGCTTAGTATTAGTACAGTCATTCATATTCTCTACTATCCCACATTCTTTTGACAGATAAAAATTGAGATCGATAAACTCGATCTCAAGATCTCAAAAAATCTCCGGAGAACAATGTGAGATTTCTCTCAGTAAACTCGGAAAGACCTCTCTTTGTCGCCCTTTGAACAGTAAAAAAAAAAAACTGGGAAAAACCCCCCATGTGAATAGCATGGCATCTTTAATTTGAGTTTGACCTATTTAGCATTAGCAGTATTTTTCCATTTTCTGTATTTTATACATTGGCAGTTCCTACATTAATTTCATATTATTTATTTTTCCTGGTGAATCCAAATGATACAGTCAGGTTATTCAAATGACATTTATCTCTAAGGGCAGGGCAAATTAGTTACTTTCTATTTAGTGTCCCTATTACTTAATATGTACCTAATTCTGCACCAGACGCAAAAAGAATCTGCATATAGTGTTTCATCAGGTTCAGGAAGGAACTTGCAAGACACTGACATTTACCTGCCTGATAAGGAATTATGGCACCCATTAAGGAATAATAGTGTGCTTTAACTAGAAGTAAGCAGCGGAAAAGTACACAATGCTAGTAAGACCCCAGTATAAGGAACAAGTCAATTAGACGTCTTAGGAGACAAAACTGCTTGGAGAGGATAGCAGAGTAGCAGAGTCTTAAATCAGTTAAATCAAGTACCATAGGTAAAGTTTGTCTAAGTCCATTAAACCACAATATAGTAACATAATTTATAAGGCTGAAAAAAGACACAAGTCCATATATCCTGCAATGTTGATCCAGAGTAAGGGGAAAAAAACCCATGAGACAAAACCCAATTATCCTCATGTTAGGGAAAAAAATTCTGTCCCAGCTCAAAATATGACAATCAGAATAAATTCCCTGGATCAAGATCCCACCTCCAGTTATCCAGTACC
>WMED01020430.1:0-12160 GCA_019650415.1 Pipa parva
ATTTATGTATGTATCATTTAATTTCTAAATTGCTGCAACTCTGCCTCCACATAACCTCTCTATCACATTACAGTTTAAATGACCCCCTATTGGACATTACAGTATGTCAGAGAGACATCTCAAAATAAACATGTCCAAATTGCTAATTTTTTCATTCCAACCAACAAAGCTAAATTCCTTATCAGTTCAATAAATCAATACTGCACAGTAATTCATACCTGTCATTTTCATAATTCATACAAACAACAGTAACATCTTGTTGTTTCCATTCACATAACATCTGCTCCACTGCTAAACCGCTCAATCAGTGTCTTATACCATCCAATCCTGATTACTGTAATCTCCTTCTTCCTGGCCCCCACAGTTCTCTACTCTTCACTATATTGTTCATGCAGCTGCAAGAATTACAGTCTACCCTTTGCTCTACTGTATATCTGTCACCACATTATTTAAATTTCTCATCTGGCGTCCCATGAAAATGTGTATATAACTGTCTTTCAAATCTCTTCACAACCTTCCTTCAACTCAGGGGGAAATTCAGCAAGCTCCGAAGTGAGGTGCGTAGTGTTCGCCTCACTTCGGAAAAACTGAAATGCGCATGCTGATGTCCTGCACGCAGACATCAGCACGCGCATTAAAGGGATTCCCCTCCCGGCGAGAGCACTCGAGTCTCCTCACCGAGATTGGAATCCCTTTAATGCGCATGCTGACGTCTGCGTGCAGGACATCAGTATGCGCATTTCAGTTGTTCCGAAGTGAGGCGAATACTACGCACCTCACTTTGGAGCTTGCTGAATTCCCCCCTCAATCTTTACTCCATGCATATACTCTAGATCAGTGGTTCTTAAACAAGATTTTATTTTAGACAATAGCATAAAATCATCATAGCCAAGTTACACTAAATAGGAGTGGTAGCCTCAATATTGTGTGTAAGTCATATGTGTAATTTTTTGCTAATAATCCTGAAAACAAATCTTTTAAACATTATTTATTTTAGCCCTAAAAATTATATGCAGTTGTCATAAAAGGCTTCTGCTATAAATGAGTCAACAGAATATCGTAGAAAAGGACATATTGAGATATACCAGTTCCGTCAAAGCATTAAACGCTATTTCATAGGGTTAGTATTCAAAACCAAAGGGTAAATCAAATGGTCTTAATGTAAACAATGGACATCCATTTTTAAGCAATTTATCATTTATTTTGCATCCATTTTGCCCCAGCTGTGCCTGTTTTTTTTTTACTTTTGCAAAAAATCCATATTTAAGACCACCAACTGATGTATGAAGCTTAGAACAATTTTAAGACCTATTTTAAAAAGTAAAATTAATGCTTGCGTGAACCCCGGCTTTAGAGAAGCAGTTTTGCCTTTGTGTAAATGTTTGCAATTTCCCATTTTACAATAACAATGACTGGTTTGTTTAAAACATTTTATTAAAATGTTTGCAGTTCCAGTTTGTGTCCAAATGTTAGCAATTTCTGTTTGTTTGTTTGTGTCCAAATGTTAGCAATTTCTGTTTGTGTCCAAATGTTAGCAATTTCTGTTTGTGTCCAAATGTTAGTAATTTCTGTTTGTGTCCAAATGTTAGTAATTTCTGTTTGTGTCCAAATGTTAGTAATTTCTGTTTGTGTCCAAATGTAAGAAATTTATGTTAGTGTCCGAGAGTTTCATTGACTAAAGTGCAAATTAACCTGACAAATTCACTTCACTACAATTTGAGTTGCATCACCAAAATAGTCGCAAATTCACTTCTCACTATTGACTAAGTGATGAATACACTTGTCGAACAAGCATCAAACGCTATCATATGCATAGCATGGCATATTCTGTCATATAGAAGTAGGATGCAGAGTGATGCTAATTCAACCCAGTGAAGTGCCGTGACGACTAACTGCATTGTGTGAATATTCTGTTTCTATGTCACCTTGACCCTAGGTCATGTTGTCACTTAGTCATGGTCACCATTGTCACTTCTGAATGAATAGTTGCCTTATTTAACACTGGAGCCTTGCCATCAACCCACTAATTTGGCATTCTGAAGTGGCGAAGTCAAACAGGTGAATTTGAAGCAGTTCACCTAGTCGCATTTGCATCTTTGCACTACTCTTCCACTTAGTCAATAGTATAAGTACTTGACACGTGAAGTGATGCGAACAGCCCCATAAGTTCACAACTTGCGTAGTCACCTGAATTTGGTTACGCATTTGCCACTTTGCAGACTTTGCTCAATAAGCCAACATGGGGAAGTGGAGAATAGATGCAAATTCATAGCACTACACAACTATTTGGTCTTTAGTCAATGAGGCTCCAAATGTTAGCAAAATGTTAGCAATTTCTGCTTGTGTCCAAATGTTAGCAATTTCTGCTTGTGTCCAAATGTTAGCAAAATGTCCAAAAAAATGTAAAAACAAGATCATATTTTGTAGGATCTTACTGAAAGAATCTCAGTTGTCAATCTTTTTCAACTTCTACAAGGGAGCTCTCAGAGAAACAGGGCCCAGTGAGAATTGGGTAGCTGAGACTGGCACTCTGTAGCTCTCTTTGCCACCTTTCTTCTTCTTCCCTTTTTCGCTACTCGGGGCATGGGTAGGCACACTACAAATCGCTTTGTCAGTGGTACAGGTACTCTGCAGCTATCTTTGCCCACTCTTCTTCTTTTCACTTCTTTTTGACCCATACATTGCAGAGGCCTCTATATTTTCAGATCTAATGAATGGAATGCTATGGATCATTTTTTTCAGGATTCTTAGAAGTGGTTGCCACTTGCCACCCAATTTTGGAGCTACCACTGCTAATTAGTTAGTGGTGTAACTCAACTATAATGATGATATATATGTATGTATAATTATATTTATTAAGCACCACAAATGTATGCAGTGCTGTATAATTCAGCAATATAAATATAATACAGACATGGGCAAAGTGCATTAAACAATACAAGTATAATATCATAAGGATACTGTTACCTGAAAGTTCTTATTATAATAATGGGAGCAAATCATACTTAAGAAGAACAAGCTTAAATTGCTTGTCAATCATTTTGATCATTTCTAAATATGTTCAGGCATAAATAAAACTTCTCTGGGAAACAATCCACTAACTTTAACAGATGTTTTTCAAGTCTTGTGAACTTTCCCATGTTGCCACAGAACTGCAGCTGGAATAGAATTATGTATCTTAAGAGATGTTTAGGGAGAAAATATAGTTAATTTTAAAAATCACCTACTTCATTTTAGTTTCCTGAATATTGAATGCTATATATAGTGGGATGTTTGTTTTTAGACTGTTTACTTTTCTGATTTAAAACTTACATTTTAATATTTTTGTTGTAAACATTTTTTTCACATAAACATATAACTGTAATAATATTGTTATCTGAGAAATATTTCAGATGGTACTGGCTAGTCACACATCCATTAAGAGAAGTACCCTATTCCCAGGCTCTATTTAGCATGAAGTCTCATGGAATAGATGGAACAGACAGCAAATAGTAGCCATGGAAGTTACAATGCTGTGCATTTCTGCAGTGAAATATACCATTGTGCAAGCCATTCACCCAGGGCCGGACCTTGCATTAGGCAGAATAGGCTGATGCTAGCGGCGCCGGCTGTCCATGGCGTGCATTTTTTTTTTTTAGCTAGTGACAGTGCTGTTGGAGGTGAGTGGGGGGCTCTGGGAAAGGGGCAAGGGCGGGGGGCGCAAGGCAGTGGGGGTGTCGCAGGGCAGGGGAAGGCGGCAAAGGGTGGGAGGAGGCCTAGGGCACCAATAGGGCCAAGGCCACTACTGCATTCACCTAAATGTTGAATTTTGATTTTATACCATAGATGTATTGGGAAAGAGACAGGATTGTTTTTCTCTAGTGAATTTTGTCTCACTGTGAGGTGTAGTAAGAGCAAGTTTGATGCTCAAGGTGGCATTGAGAGTGCCAAATAACTACTTTCATCTTGCCTACTTAGTTATATCTTTATAATGCACAAAATTCACTTCCTTTTCCAAACTAAGAGCAAGGCTGCTTTTTTGTTTAACTAGAGCCTAAAATGATTCAAGGTGATCAAAATCATTCATTAACTAGAAAATGTTTTTTGTAGTTTCCTCTGTATATGTGTGTTGTGGGGATTTAGTTCAATGACAGTTATCATGATAGCATAAAAGCTAGGTGACCTTGATGTGTTAAGAAGTCCTTCCTCTCAGGGATGTTAAAGCTGTTCCCCCTATGTGTGTCTGTCATTTAATAAAGGGCCCTGCCCATTACAGGTTATGCAGTGTGAATAAACACTTTTGGTAGTACACTACCTTCAGCGTTCTGTCTTCCCTTCATCTATTCAAAGACTGTTATGTTATCATGCACAAGTAACTAAAAACTACATACTTATTGACATATTTACAAAAATCTGCAATACAGGCTCAATTTGGCCTGGTTGTCAGCTTGCAGCACAGAAATAAATAATACGTATATAGTAACATAGTAGATAAGGCAAAAAAACAAAACAAAACACAAGTCCATCTAGTTCTATCTATTATCCCACAATGTTGATTCAGAGGAAGGCAAAAAAAATCTATGAGGCAAAAGCCAAACATTCCCATCTCTGGGGAAAAAAAATCCTTCCCAACTCCAAATACAGTAATCAGATTTGCTGGATCAAGAACCCATCTCCAGTTATCTAGTGTCCAAACTTGTAATAATCTTACCCTCAAGGAATGCACTTTTTTGGACTCTTAATGAACCAAACATGACATCTTCCTCAGATACAGAGTTCCATAGCCTCGCTGCTGGATTTACTTTAACAGGTCAAAATTTTAGCCTCTAAGTTACATGCTCTGCCTAACCCTGCAGGGGGAAGCACTTAAAGGGACACTAAAGGCTCAGAACAAATGCCTCAGTATAGGTTAGCCAAAGTTATAATAGCCTAATTACCCAGGCACAACCTGTATTCAATTTACCTAGATTCAGATGTCAGCCATTACATGTCACTCAGGGAAAGCATTACATGGCATCCATTTTATGATTTTAGCAACTCCCCCAGCCAATATCCTTGACACTGCTCACTGGGGGCTGGGGCAAAATACCTTAACTTAAAAGTCAATGCATTACTATGAAATAAGTGAAGCATATGGCTCCATCACAAGATAAAATATGCCTACTAGATCATCAATTCAATATAATATCTGTGACACAATAATCCTGTACAGAAGCCCCCAGGGAAGAATAAATTATATAACCATTTTACTTCTACTTTTACCCTGATAATTAAAAACACCCACCTCACTGGTGATGTTGGAACTTGGTATTAGATTCACAGTGGTAGAGCTTTTCTGTAGTGATAGCTGAACACATAGTGGTGAAAACAAAAAGGAAGATTGTTGTATATACAATGTCCCAGTAGCTCTAGCACCCCAAGTCTACTGCCCAGGGATTATTTTCATTTTGCACTCTGTTTCCCTACTCATTAAATTCTCAGTAAATCTTCCCATGTTTTGCTCACAAGTGTGCCCACATAAAACTATTCCTGACACAGGATACTGGCATACTTTCTCCATTTCAAAGCATAATGAATTATTGTGCCAGATTTGTCCACTTATCTTCTTGTTCATCTAGCAATAGCCCTCTCTGCCAATTCCTGACAGGCTGCTTGTTGCCCAGAAAATATACTTTAAGATCGTCGTCATTACTAATAAGTATTTTAACAATGAACCCCTACCTAGATCACTGATTTTATCTCAGTGTAATAACCCAGCCATGACCTTCCTTCTATATACAAACTCCTCCTTTTTTCTCTGCTCATATTTTCCCTGTCCCACTTAGGTTGTAAGATGTTGCGGGCAGTGTCATCACTCTTATTGATTCCTTATGGCAAAGTTTGTAAACTATGTAATACACTCCTTTTATGTACTCTTTAGGCTAGGTTCACACTAGCGTATTATGCTCAGTGCATAATATGCTAGTGTAAAAAAAAGAAAATTACGCCAAGTGTATTTTTCTTTTAAACTTACCAGAGATAGTGTGAATGCTCCCTCAGCGGCCAAAATGCGACACACAGCGTTCCGGACCCAGCGTATGCGCATCATACGCTAGTGTGTCCAGAACTAGGTAAGTTCTATCAGCTTTCATTGAGCTGTATTTTTTTTTCACACCGACAGTACTTACCTAGTTCTGGACACACTCAGCATTTTTTTTTTTACACTAGCATATTATGCACTAAGCATAATAATATGTAAGGAGCTATAGTTTAATAAAAGTACATTTAGAAGTCATGATGTGTTGACAGCACCAGTGAGGTGTGTGTTTTTAATTATCAGGGAAAAGTTAGAGGTAAAGTGGCTATATAATATATTCTTCCCCGGGGGCTGCTGTACTAACACAGGTTGTTCCAGGGCATATGCAGTCAGGGAAAGCAACAACAGTGTACAAAGAGTGTCTCATTCTAAAACATGAACAAGAACAAGAGAGACTTTACTTCTGATTCATTCTACAAATAATTTACTGTAAACTTAGGTGCTAATGCTTCCAGTTTATAAATTCTACCTAAATTGTATTCTACAAGACTGGTGAGTGCATTGTCTTTCTTCATAATGTACACAAGTACATCTAAATGTCATAGTCTCTGATTCCTTATAAGGGCATTACTGGGAAGAAGAGAGCTTGCTCTTTAGAAGGTCTACAAAATGCATATGACACACTCTTTTACTAACCTAGTAGCCAGAGGTTAATATAAATCTGGGTGGTGATTAGCTCCAAATTAACCTGTCTGTATCAGGCTCATTACTGTAGTCTCATTACAGTAGCATAATGTAGCAGAACTTACTAGCTCATTAGACCTGCCATTCAATCGTTTATCTTAGTGAATCTGAAAGAAAAAGATCAGACAATTAGCCTTGGATTTTATTTCTTGCTTATGCAAGGTCAAGAGATGTGTCAACAATGATTTTTTGCAGGCTTTATTTCCCAATGCAGTTCTCCCCTTGTGCAGTTGCTCTGAACAACTTATTTCAAGAAAAGATGCAAAATACATTAACCTAGGAGTCAAGAACAATTCAATAAAATAGCAAATCACATGTCTAATGTCACCAACACTGCATATTTGATTTAGTGAGCCTATTTATGCTTTAGAAACAAATGTACAAATAGTTGGGAAGTATCCAAACTGCAACACTAGCCATTCATTTATGCAACCCTCCACAAAAAAGTTCAGAGACTAAATTAAACATAAAATAAAAACTATATCCTGTATGAAAACATTGCTGCATTTATCATTTTTGGCACTTAAAGCTACCTGTTTGTTCATTATACTGATTAATGCAAGTCGCAACAAACATTATGGTAAAGTAAGCAGTCTTGCTGTGTAGAGGTTTCAAAAGTGAGTCCTTCAATAAATATTTTATTCAGATTCAATTTAATGGAAACATTCATTTCACTTTCATTTATATTTCCCACTTATCATTTCCTATAGACTGGCAGTAATATATTCGGCTAGCTATATCATGTGACGTGACTTAGCCTTTAATAATGGCTACATAGTCTGTCACTAATGCTTTCATTAGTTATTTATAGGATAGTTAGTGTCATAGGGTGCTGTATGTAGCACTATGTAGACTGTTTAGGTAAAATGTTTGACCCCATATGGAGAACAATTTTACTAGAATCCAGGAAGTGGAAATCATGGTCTACCTATTTGGTACAGGGAATTCCAATGGAAGAGAAGGATTTCTCACAGAAAAGAGCCTTCACCATAATAATAAAGGGAAACTCAGTTATTTGTCTATGTTTGTGTTATGAGTATAATGGATCTGATTGCAGGGAGAAAGAAATCAGGAGTGGCAAAGGAAGGGTTTTGCTGAGAGACAAAGATACCCTGGCACTAGAATCGCAGTAGTAACAATGGGAACAGCGCTAAACTGATAGCCCTGTTCAATAAATTTCACTCCTTCTTAGTGATAACTCTATGAGCACCGTTCTCCTTACAGCTCCCTGTAGAGGTACTGTCTAATAGTGTCAGTCACTGATAAGTGGCCCCTTAATAGCACTGCCAGCAAAGAGACCGGTTACAAATAGCGCTTTTCTGCAAGCCAATTGCTAAGTGTTTGCTGGAGAAGGGCAAGCACAACTGGTGGGAGACAGGATGCACTGCGATTAAGAGGCTGGTGTCAGAACCACTAAAGGAACAAGTGAAATGGCACCCTTAGAGACGCTGCTCCCAGGCTGGAAGTTTTGCTGCTCACAGCAGGAACTAGCAGGCAAGGAGAAGCTGGGGTTGGCAGTTGGATTAACCAGTCAATTGATCTCTATTCAGGACAGATCACTAAGTAGCGATTAAGATAAAAGGAATTCCAGAATGTTTTTAGAAAGCAAAAACTTGTTAATAACTAAGAATTAAGTAACCACCAGCGAATTTTCATAAGTGTTTTTTCACTGCTTCTTTACTATTAAAAATTAATCTGAATGAATGTCAGTTTGCAAAGGCAGCACATTTTTATGCTGTGTGTGATCACAACTGTTAAATTCTTATTGAAACTAATATAGTCACACAGAATATGCCGCGTTCCATACGCTCAAAGAAATAGCGCAGGCAGCATTCTAGCGTAATATGCTTTCAGTGGAACACTAATGTGAACGCTTTTTCTTCCATTTGCATTGCTCTCTATGGATTTTCTATGGTGTCTATTCTGAGCAGATTTTTTTTTTTTAAATATGCTGTGCACAATACACTAGTGTGAACCTAGCCTAACAGTAACTATACCAGTAAAGTAAAATAGTACATTTTTAGCTTTCTGTATGATCTGCCTTACCTTCCCTTCCTCCTGCTTATGTACTGATGGGATGAACCAGGTTGTCTGCATCCCCTGCTGTACAATTATCATCTGAATTGATAATATACCAAAAATATAAAAATCTACTCTAACCTGGTGTCCTCACAGCAGTGGCTGGTGAATATAACCCTCATGAAACAACTGGTGCCCACATTCTTGCGTTTGTGAGATAAGTGCCTGTACCTACATCTCCAAAAACCTTACCCAATCCATAAATGGAGCCCGATAAATGAGGGGGATGGGGATGACAAACGTTCTGCCTGGTACAGTTGAGAAGTCTTTCAATCTATTTCTGATTAATAACTCTGGTCAAGTAGGAGTTGATGGTGTCCTAGGTTTAGGGAACATATTAGGTATCCTTTCTTATTTACAGAGTCAGACTATAGTATATCCATTTCAGGTACATCTCTCTTTCATGTATACTTATTTTCTAAAGCATTGTTATAACCATGCAATTTAATTCAGAAATGCATTAATTGGTAACAGTTAATATTCCCTTACTACTCTCTAAGCATGAAAATGAAAGCATATATTCAGTATAAAAAAAAAAGTATCACCGAATATCCCAATACTCATCATTTTTTGCATCTGTGGACTAACACGACCACTCTATAATAACTATATATATATATATACAGTATATACTGTATATATATATAGTATTGCAATACTTGGTGATACCTTTTTTTATTGGACTAACAGTCAGTTTAAATAGACAAGCTTTCGAGAGATCTGTCCTCTCTTTTTCAAGTCTTCAAGCAGTATTGTTATTTCTACAAATTGGAGGTAGTTTAACGGTCTGTGGAAGGTAGACGAAGTAGCTTTTTAAACTGCATGAGTGTATGTTCTTAAAATGGAATGTAGAAAGGCCGTTACAGCTGATTTAGCAAGAACATATTTCTTCCTGTGCTCAAATTAATAGCCTCATTAGGCACAGTTATATCTGAGAGGAAAGAATGCATATTGAAGTGGAAAATATGTGAAGTATTGTTAATTTATTACTGTAATTAGCAGAAATATAAGCTTTTCTATAAACTAACTATACATACTCCTAGAATAAAACTAGTTAAATCAGGGTTTTATATTATGGGAAAATGCACTCCCTATTTTTGTTTAAGAGAATATTAGATTTTACTTTTTGTTTCTGAGGCCATAAAAAAGTACAGGGTCACAGTTTGTAAAGCTCCAAGATAACATATTTTCTAACTGCTACATTAGCTTTATCTTAACTGTGCGTACTTTTCTCTCATATAACTATTAGACCCTTAGTAAACTCTCAAGCACTTGTTTTCTTTACTTGCATGGATTGACTTTGAATCCAACCTCATACCTTTACTTGGATTATGAGGGGAATTCAGGATAGTCCGAAGTGAGGTGAGGAGTGTTCGCCTCACTTCGGACTAACTGATCTGCGCTCGCTGATGTCCAGCACGCGGACATCAGCGAGCACAGATCAGTCAGTCTGAAGTGAGGTGAACACTCCGCACCTCACTTCGGACTATCCTGAATTCCCCCCTAAGTGGACAGTGGTTGGTTAGATTGTTTTAAGGATTCTGGTAGTGACAGGGTAAGTTAGAAGGGAGCTTAGTATGCAGAATTTGCTGAATATTAAGATTAATTAGATAACTAGTGATTAAACCAACCCTGGGTTAGGAAAGGGACTTCAGTAAGCAGGCTACAGATAGGATATCCTGTTGGATACCTGAGTATAACTGCAGTGAAGGAATAGTCTTTTTCTGGTGCTTCCATATTTGGTCACTGCAACTGTTAGCAGTCAATCCTCAATAACCATAATACCACGTGTCAGTTGGTTAAGGGAAAAGGGTGTGAAGGCATGTGGGAATATACACAATTTATTGTATAATTCAATTGCAATATACATGAGCTTCTAACCCAAACTAAAGTTAAAAACAAGGCCCAATGGCATGTTGCACTGTATTAAAGAAAGTTGTGTTTTATCTTAACAATGCCTTGCACAAATGAGTTCTAACTTCTAGAATGTAAAAGGTTGGATCTGAGGCATGTGCTCCTAATGTTAACACCGTAAGTTAAGAGATAAAATATGTATAGTGTACCTTTTAGAGAGTCAACTGGATTTCCAATCCAAAACAGCATTATACTGCTTATATACAGTTAGGTCCATTTATATATATACATATACACACAGCTGGCCAAAAGTATTGGCACCCCTGCAATTCTGTCAGATAATACTCAATTTCTTCCAGAAAATGATTGCAATCACAAATGCTTTGGTATTAATCTCTTCATTTAATTTGTCTTCAGTGGAAAACCACAAAAAGAATTGTCAAAAAGCCAAATTGGATATAATTTTTAGTGTTCTATTCAATTGTAAAAAATATTTAAATAAATAAAAATGAAAATATAAATGTCCTCCTGTAAAGTGTAAAAACAATCCAAATTAGTTCAACTGTTGCTGCTTCTTTACATTGGAATGTGTATTCTTCAAAACAAAATAGTGCAAAGTGATGAAAACCTAAAAAAGCACAAACAGAACAAAAGCACTAAATAGTGCCTTATCAAAATGATATATAGTTGAAGGTGAAGACCCAAACGTACAATTCTAAGGTTATGAAAGTGTATAGGTGATAATTCGTGTTTTGAGGAAAACTGAAGGACACAAAACCACACTCTTGTGATTAATTGCACTCTAGTCCCGAAAATGTGAGGATGGTTGTGCGCTTAACAAATGGTAAATAGCGATATGCTTTTAGATCTTAAACCAATGGCAAATCGGTATCTTTCACAAAAACAGCGGTATACCAATTCTGATTCCAATTCTTCTGGTCTCTTAGCTGTCACAGCAGGCCAACAATACTTCACAAAGAAGCTATAATAGTGTAGATATAGCTTTAAAGTTAAAATCCAAACTGAGCGCTTTATCAAAAACGTCCTCTATGGTAGTCCGTATAACGTTTCTTTCTCAACGCGTTTCACCTCATGTCACTGAGGCTTCATCAGGAGAAAATATTGCTGTGTGTTGCACTATTTAGTGCTTTTGTTCTGTTTGTGCTTTTTTAGGTTTTCATCAACCTGTACTATCCGTCGGCGTCTGAATGAAAAGGGACTCTATGGTAGGATACCCAGGAAGACCCCACTTCTGACTCAGAGACATAAAAAAAACAGGCTGGAGTTTGCCAAAACTTACCTGAGAAAGCCAAAAACTTTTTGGAAGAATGTTCTCTGATCAGATGAGACAAAAGTAGAGCTTTTTGGGAAAAGGCATCAACATAAAACATCCAAGAAAAGAACACGGTCCCTACAGTCAAACATGGTGGAGGTTCCCTGATGTTTTGGGGTTACTTTGCTGCCTCTGGCACTGGACTGCTTGACCGT
>WMED01020431.1:0-12160 GCA_019650415.1 Pipa parva
TGGATACCCGTTTATTGGGAAAGATTTGCAGCAGCAAGTGAGTGATTCCCTACAATACATTTAAAATAATAATATCACACTATGAGTGTCTCTTCCTCATGTGGTTGAACATCCTAATGTGGAGAATCACTGTCTGGATTTTTCTGTTGAACCTATTTTTTCTGTTGTTAGTCATTAATATTAATTTGTCTAGGCATGGCAGGTTTCTGAAAAGATGATTAGGAGACAGGAATCTTGAATGGATTAGGTGTAGTGTGTTAGTGAAGTCGCCACAAAAGCATTGTTCTCATGCCATGGCTTCCACCCACCTGTCATAAAGATGCAAACTGGTAAACAAACAGACATAGATTGATGAATAAGCTTTTATGCACTTTAGTTGTTAAAGAAAAATCTGAACAAAACATTATTTATATCAGACATGTATGTATATAGAAAACCAACTTAAACATTACAATGTAAAAGCTTTTTGGGATCAGTAGTACTTGCCTCTTGTTTAAACAGCCCCACTCCCCCTCCCATTTTGTGTACAGACTCTTCCTGAGCAGTGCCGATAAGCCCCGCCCCTGAGTGACATCACAAACTATACAGAGAGACACAATCTCTCCTCCCCTTCTCCTATCTGAAAAACCTGTTTATAGCCCTGAGCATGCACAGAAAAGACCTGTCCTGTGCGGTCCGGTCCGCTATGGAGAGAAAAGTCATTTAGAGGAGGGGGCATGTCTTTAACCCTATACTGCCCATAGCAGGAAGCCCTTCGCTGAGACAATGCAGTTGCAGAGGAATATTGATCTCTGCTGAGTTAAGAGTCAGTAATTTCTTAATCAATTTATTACTTGACTGTAGGTAAATAGAGCTTTATTTATATACAAGGTTTACTTATCCTTTAAGCTACAGTCAGATACTTCTTACAGTGTTCTATATTGCATCTATGTTCGATTGACCAATTACAAAGAGCAGTATTATTAGCTGTGAATGCAGTACAGTTCAGTTTTAAAATAAAGCTTCTCTGGATAGTTTGCCGCTGGGCATTTTTCTGCATAAAAGACCTTCATATTCTCTTTGTAACCACAAGTTGCTGATTCCATATTCTGGAATAGGCAGCTTACTGCTTGAAACCACCTATCTTTGAGATTTTGAGCAGTCCCATGCACTCACAAGGCAAGTACATTGAAAGTTGCTTTAGGTGAATAGCCACAACTGAACAACTCCCAGTGGCATGCTCCTCCCTTCTAACTTCAAATTAACATCTACCACTCTACATACACAAAATACTCTTTACTACCCCAGGGACCTTGATGATTTTCCAGCATAAAGAAGTGCAGAGTTTCATCTCCAGTTTGGATTTCACCTTTACTGTATTTGCACTACTCAAAAACGAATAATCCTTAAGTTTTCTCTTTCTATAATGCAGTACTGGGTACTGACTGTCCGTACAGAGAAAGATAACAAACAGTTAACCTTGCAAAATGCTTATTTCTAAGGAATTTCATCCTTCTCTAGAGAAAGTGCTCTCGCAGGACCCAAGGTTACTTACCAATGTAGACCTTAGTGTTCTCAAAACAATTATGTTGATTCTGCTTAGCCAATTAACGTATGATTTCATTTCTGCATGCTCAGATAATTTTGAACTAACAAACTTTCTATAAATCACTGTAACCGCCCATTGAAGATCAGAAGGCTATCCAGAGGTAACAGACTGCGTGTGTGTTATTACTTTAGATAAGTTTTCTCCGAGCTCGTTAAACTCATAAATAATCAATACTTTGGTTGTTCATACTAATTTGAAGCCCAATATGGAAAGATGTAACTGTCGAGTTCCGACAACCACATCATTCAGTCAGGACTCTTCTTTC
The DNA here is from genome assembly GCA_019650415.1 of Pipa parva. Taxonomy (NCBI): domain Eukaryota; kingdom Metazoa; phylum Chordata; class Amphibia; order Anura; family Pipidae; genus Pipa; species Pipa parva. The sequence goes on from WMED01020431.1 coordinate 1,854, forward strand.
TGTCTCTTATTTTTACAAGTACTGCATAGAAGGAACTGCCATGCTAATACAAATAGCAATTTCCTTTTTCAGGTGTTACTTGCCTTTAAATAAATTGTGCCTGTATTTTACAAGTAGCCAAACCACATAGCTTTCTCTTGTCACATACATTTTATCACATGGTAGTATTATGAGATGGTATGCCTTTGTTAATTAAATATGTATGCTTTATTGTAGGAATGGAATATCCAGTTGTAATCAGGAACACAAAGGTAACCTGCTATGCTTTTAAAACATCTCAGTCTCACAGAAATCTTTCTTGTTTAGGGGGAAATTGAATGCTGTGCTTGAAGGGAATCCAGCTGGCTTGACAGTATTATAATAAGGATTACTGTACATCATTGTTCTTTATCTGTTAGCTGTAATTGCTTTCTGTTTAAACTGAAATTCTAGATGCAGCAGGGCCCAGCCAGCGTCTTTGCCATTCGCTCTGTTAAACTCAAGTAGCAGGTCTTTACTGCTCTTGTGTGAGCCACTAAGCATCATCAGTTTTGAATAGTTGAACAAAACTGCTCCTGCATAGACAGCAAAACCTGTCCCAGAACTCAGTGGGGAGACAGGGAAGGTAATACCAGAAGTTGAGAATAAAAGATGGGAAATTACAGTTTATAGGTTAAGCACAGCCATGGTTTTTCTGTAAAGTCTGTAAAAAATACATAGTTATGGCTCACTTTTGATTGCTTGTTGTCATTTTGGTCCTCTTGATTAACCCCAGTGACAAAAAGCTACCACTGGTTGGCCATGCTCTAACAATGGTTTATATGTAACCCATGACTACCTTGTACTAGTAATTATGCTGCAGTCTCCACCTTATGGTGAAATTAATATTGACAATACATTGAATAAAATAGAATAGTACTTTGGAAAAAATGTAACTTACTGTAATTTTAAAATTATATAATGATGTGTATTAACTGGTAGAAGTGTAATTTTGCCTGTCAGAAACATTGCTGGTATCCTTTCATTCACTGATTAATGTCTGGATTTCTTTGTGGACATTTTGAATTCATAAGAAGCCATCAACTGTATGAAATAATATCGGAATGGGAGAAAAGGAGAAGGTGATAATAGCCAGAGTATGGGTATTGTTTAAGGCATATTATATTTGAAACCACTTAAACATATATGAAATGTGCTTATCACACTGGCTCAGAGAAGGCAAAGAAATATTCTCAAATATGTAGTAGGAAGCCTGACTTAATTGAACAGTATAACCAGTATGGTATTGCAAGGATTGGGCAACCACTGTCCAGCATTTGAATACTTCCATTTGAAAGATTCTCCTCATAGTATGTTAAATTGTAGTGTGGAGTCAAAATCAAGGTGAATGTTTGCAACCAATACAGTCCACGTGAGGGAACCTGGTGGCAACTATATCCAGTTTTCATTTAAAGACCAATAGGAGTGGCAGGGTTTTGTTTAAAAGTCTGCAGAATGTGCATTAGATATCTTATATTTATCTTTACAAAAACTCCATAATTTTAAGGACAGTAATATATAATTTTTTTTTCATATTATTCAAAAAGCCATGAAATGGCACTTTTTTTTTTATTGTGATTAAGGAACAACTGCAATGTTTTAATGGACAAGGAATCTACGATGCAATATTTTTAAGAAAAAGTGCATGACTGTATAAAATCACTGTACTTCTAAAGAATGCTGAAAGAACCCAGGTGTTGGATAGGATTTGCTTGGGTCAACATATTTTTTCCCCTAATACTGTTTGGCTTGTGAGTGTGTGTCTGTGTGTGTATGGTTGTTTAACTTCTGTTTTTCTCTTTCCTACCCTATTGATAGGCAGAAGAAGTACACTGTAAATATGTGGTCACTTGTGCTGGACTCTTCTCAGATCGAGTATCACAGATCAGTGGATGTAGTGCAGAACCTCGTATTGTTCCATTTCGTGGAGACTACCTGGTGTTGAAACCAGAAAAATGTTATCTTGTTAAAGGCAACATTTATCCAGTAAGCATTAATGCTTTGCTTATTCCTTAGATTTCAGCCTAATATGTGGTTTATTGGCACCTAGAGAAATAGCTTTAGGCATTATCAATCTGTCAGGGTCTAAAGAATGTCTTTTCTGTTCTACCTAGGTTCCAGATCCTCGGTTTCCATTTTTAGGTGTCCATTTCACTCCTCGGATGGATGGAAGCATCTGGCTTGGCCCAAATGCTATTTTGGCTTTTAAACGGGAAGGCTACAGACTGTGTGATTTTAATGCCAGGGACTTTACTGAAGCTGTTACATATAGGTAATATGTCTGTACACATTAAAGTCCTGTATCCTGCTTAAATGAGGAGCAGATTTATCATATACATTGCACTTTCTCTGGTTATAATTATCTTAAAAATCAGGTATTTATAATTTAGAAATGGTTAATTAATTACATTCCAATAAATTTGTAGAAATGCTTTAGCAGTTATTTATACAAGACTCATGGATAAATGTTATTTCTCTGTCTTCCATTAGGATAAAAGTCTGCTGTGACATGTCTTTACTTATTTGCCTGCTATTGTATGGATATAAATGCTAAAATTTGGTTATCTGAACCAATGGCTAATTAACCAGATCATTTGCAAATTTAACTACATATGCAATAGCTAAATCTGCCCATTATTTCAAATCTCATTGTTCAAGTAATTGGATCACTCAATGGGGCAATGCAATATGGTCCACCAATAATTGTATACTAACACCAGAGGATGTAATCTTAAGACTGGAGTTACCATTCTGACTAATAAAGTCTTAATTTTACATGAATAAATCCTTATTATCAGTCATTTTGCACAGTATACACAGAACAATTTTGTGCCAATATGGTATTTTCAGCAGATAAATTGTAGTTTGTATACCCAGCTTTACAATGCATCTGTTTCATTAATATCATACACAAGATGAACATTTCTAAAATTAAAGGATATATTTTTGTTGAAACAGAAAAGGAGATTAGGCCTTAGCTGCGGTGCGATACCCAGGTCATGGCCCTTTATGCTGCAGTTAAGGAACGTAGTAGCAGAATCGGTAAAAGGAAGAGTTGTCAGGTCACAAGCTAGAGTCAGGGCAGGTGGCAGATCGAGGTCAGGATACAGAGCAAGGGTCAAGACAGGCGGCAGACAATCAGGAGACAGGCCAAGGTCAAACACAGGAACGGTAAGTACAACAGATGCACCAAGGAGCTCCATAGAAGTCCTATAATCGTGCGCAAAAGCTAAGTAGATAGGTGCTAGACGAGAACGTATGCACGGCGCATTGCCGTTATAGTGACTAGTTCTGATGCGATTACACACCAAAGCCTTGGTAAAGACGCCCATTAAACGCCCCAAACGGGTGCGACCAGAACGCCAAGATGGCAACTGCAACAGATGCAGAATGGAGACAGGCAGACGCAGGTAAGTACTTCTCCTTGCAGATTCATAACATATTGCATAAATACTTCTCATTATGGTTTTAGAGGAGAACTTAGGTCTAGCAGTCACATAGGTTGTTTTATTTTACAATAGGGTTTCATACTTAGCTATAGGGGTCAATTGACAGGGAAAGCAAGCTCTAGGTTTGGCAGCACCCAAAGTAAGAATAGAAAAATTTTCTACAGGAAGTCAGTCCTTGTCAGGGTTAGATTTGAGAACCCATTGAAATCCAGTTTAGAAAACTGAAATTGCTTGTTTAGTTGTGAGTGGAAAATTTTCAAAACAAAGCCCATCAAGGTTATATCTCAACACCAGGAAATATAATTCCCATTTGAACTTACATGGCAGTTATTCAACACTTCTAGAAATGTCTTTGAAGTTGAATTCAAGAATTTGCTGTCTCTTTGTTTTTATCGTAATGCAAATTAATGAAATTACAAAAATTACACTTTATAGACACCATTTATATGTATTTTTTTATGCACAGGTAATTTACTGCAATTAGATGCTAAAATAGTCGCAAATTCACTCCTCCTTATTCTTGAAGCTGCGGACTTGTCAACCATGTGTACAGCAACAGACACTGTTGGATGCGTTACTGAGGCGTAGTCAGTCAAATAGAAGTAGGATGCAAAGTAATGCAAATTGATGTGAATTCGTCCAGTGAAGTGCAGTGATGTCATCCTCACTGTATAAAAGTGAATAATACATCAATATCTATGTCATCTTGTCCCTAGGTCATGTACAGTAGTTGTAGTCACCATTGTCACTTTTGAACAAATAGTTGCCTTTTCCACCCCAGAGCTCTGTCATCAACCCCCCAATTTGCCACTCTGATCTGGTGAATTTGGAGAAGTACACCTGTCCGAATTCATTCCTTCAACAAACTCTTACTCTTGCTGAATAGTCTAAGTACCTGTGCATGGGCACCTAAATTGTTGCGAAGTGCTCCATAAGTGTCTAAATTATTTGCATATTCTCCACCTTGCAGAGTTTCCAGAATATGCAAATATGGGAAAGTGGTGAATAAATGTGAATTCACACCTTTACGCAACTATTTGTCCCTTTCATGAATAAGGCCCTAAATGTTTTAGTAAAGGAAAGGCATTTGAGGCATTTTTATTTTTGGTGTTACTGTCCTTTTAATGTAGGAACTGGTGATATGGGGAAGATAAACTATGGATTGTAGCCTCATCATGTTTAGCTACATTGTACTGCAGGAAGAAATGCAGAGTACTCTTCAGTATTTTTATAAAGATTATCTTTATCTTTTTTAGTGGACTCCATAAACTTGTGCTTAAGAATTTATCTTATGGGATGGGAGAAATGTACCGAGCAGTCTTCCTTAGTGCTCAACTCAAGGAGCTTCAGAAATTTATACCAGAATTATCCATCGGTGATATCGCCAGGTGAGTAACATATGTGTGATTCCTCTCATATCCTCTGTGAAAGTCATTCTCCAGTTCAGACTCCAGGAACAAACTTTTGCAGCTTGAGTGGAATATACACACCAACAGGATTATTTGTCTGTAGAGTTGCCTTTTATTTTTTTTCTCCTTCTTAGGGGGGAATTCACGATAGTGCGAAGTGAGGTGCGTAGTCTTTTCCTCACTTCACACTGACTGATATGCGCTCGCTGATGTCCTGCACGCGGACATCAGCGAACGCTTTAAAGGGATTCCAGTCTTGGCGAGGCAACTCTTTTGGTCTTGCCGAGACTGGAATCCCTTTAAAGCGCTCGCTGATGTCCACGTGCAGGACATCAACGAGCGCATATCAGTCAGTGCGAAGTGAGGAGAACACTATGCACCTCACTTCGCACTATCATGAATTCCCCTTAGTCTCCTTCCAGTGTAAAGACGGTGTCACACTGGCTGTTTTGTAGCTGATGTGGAAAATACATCGATCGTTATTTGATGAAATGCTGGATAAAGAGGTGTTATGTTCTCTTTTATTATTCTTGTTTATAACTTGGTCAATGTTCAGTAATCAATTAAATTGTTCAGATTATGCTGTTAACATTGTTTCGCCCATTTTTGGTTGGCAGGTTTGTAATGTTAACTAGCGTTTGTACTTTCCTGTAGGGAAACAAAATTTTAGACTAACTAGAAAATGTAAGAAGCTTGTTATAGTTATAAACCAGCTGGATGTCCATTTATACAGTATTCTAATCTGTTGAATTTCTCAAGCGTTGTATAAACTGAGGGAAGGAACCAGCATAGTATAACATGGGAAGTTGAGAAGGGACCATTTGATTTTTTTCCCTTCGGATTTATGCAATTCTTTGATGTGCACTTTAGAAAACAGCATGCCACTCAAACATTGTGCAATATGTAGATACGGAATTAAAAGGCATTGAATTTTAATTTATAGTGTGCGTGCGTGCAGATTTTGGGGTTTATTGACTAAAGTCCGAATTGTTACATAAAGGTGTGAATTCGCCACTTCATATTTTCAAACTCTGCAATGTGGCGAATTCGCCAGATAACAGCTGTACACTACACGATAGACAGTGATGCGGTTATGAATTTGCTATGGGAATAATGACGTCCATTTGCTATGGGAGTCCTCTGTTTAGTCAGTAAGGAGTAGAGAATCAGATTGTAGCAACCTGAAGTGATGAGAATTCACTTCAACAGTCAAATTCTCACTTTGATCAATAACCCCCTACATCTTTGTATTGTTGTTTAAACACTGATGATATTCTGTGTTGTTAATTCTTTCAGGGGCCCATCAGGTGTACGAGCTCAGGCTCTTGATGAGCATGGCAATTTAGTGGATGACTTTGTTTTTGATGAAGGTTCAGGTGAAATAGCGAGTTGTATCCTGCATGTGCGTAATGCTCCATCACCAGCTGCCACATCGTCACTTGCTATAGCGGAGATGATCACCACAGAAGTAGAAGAAAGGTTTGGTCTACAATAGAGCAACTTGTTGATCCCATAAAGACGTGGACAGTATGTTCTTTTTTTTTACCTTGTCAAAGGAGGAGAGTGCGGGACGCAAGATCAGCGGCACAAGCATACCATATAGAATGACATAATTATTTCTTCTTTAGCTTCCCCATTATCCTGATGCAATAGTTCCTCTATTGATCAAAATGTAACTTTTCTGTGTGGCTCTCATTCTCACTGCAGATGTCTGGGTTTATAAACCATTGTAGTCAGGGTAATACTTAGAAAGGTATGTCTCTCGAAGCAAATATGCATCATATTATAGATTATGTTTTAGAAATCAGATTCCCATTTGATTATTTTTTACTACAGTTTTACATTTTGTAACAATATGGAAATGTGTAATTTGGTCTAATTACATTTCCCAGGTGCAGCTCGTTGATACCTCCTATGGAAAGGCAACATGATTTACTTTATTATAGCAATGTAAAAAAATCAAATGTTTGCTTCTGTTTCTTTCTTTCCTTTATATCTTTCATTCTCACTCTTTATTTCTCTTCTATTCATAACTATCTCTCTTTCTCTCCATCCCATCATGTAGCATCAACTACCCAAACAATTACTTAGAAGTCATCTCGACAAGTCACAATAATACTGTATCAGCAAAAGCTACAAAAAAATAAAGAAAGAAAGCCATGAGCATACGTTTCTGTCATTGCTTTTTATTTTATCATTAGGGATTTAATATAGTTTGAAATCTAACAGATCATTTTGCTCTTTTATGCTCCAGCATTGCCTCTGCGCTGTGCAACTTGCAGATGTACTGTACTCTTGACATGTCCTCTTGCTGCAACTGAAGCAAGAGTCCACTACTGTGGGTCAGTATGCTATACAGTTCCACACCATGGCAGCAGAGCTCAGTTGGAACAATGACACCTTGGTGGCTGCCTTCTGGGAAGGTCTGACTTCCCATATAAAAAATGAAGTGGTTGCTAAAGATTTACCAACCTCCCCCGATGACCTTATCATGTTAACCACTAGGATCGACATCCATTTTCAAGAACACTTTCTAGAGGTAAAACACCCCCAATGTGCTCCTAGGCTGGCTTCAAATTTCCAGTCCCCAAAGACAACTTCATGTGAGGAGATGATGCAGTTTGAGGCTTAGGTCTCACCCCTTAGCAAACAACCCTCTAGATCAGCGGTTTTCAACCTGTGGGTCGTGACCCCATTTGGGGTTGAATGATGACTTGCCTGGAGTCGCCTAAGACCATTGGAAATATAAGGATTAAATGGGGTTGCTAAATAATTATTAAAAAATGGGGGTCGCCGAATCACGGGGAATTATACTAAAGGGTCACAGCAATAAAAAGGTTGAGAACCACTGCTCTAGATGACCCAGAGTCTTTGTTACTACTGTGCAGGTAAAGGACATTTCAAGTTTACATGCCATGAACTGAAGAAAGGACCTAACACTAAATTAAAATGGTTTTTTTTTGTTTTTCAGAACCCATAACCCATTCTGTGTTTTTGCTTACTAGTTATGTTTTAATTTAATCATTTTGTTTTTTGCAGTCGAAATCCAGGTGTTTAGTGGGCCTGCCAGTTTTTTTGATAGGTACCAGGGTGGAGGGGGAGGGGTCCTTTTAGGGAGGACCTGAAAGGGGTTATAATGTCCTTCTGGCCCTCCCTAAAAGGCTCCTAGCCAGCTTTCTAAATGCACCTAAGCCCAGTACTTCCGGGTTCTGCCCTAATCACCAGCAGCTGAAATCATGGGTGACATCAGTGCTAGAAGATTTAAATAACAAACACTGCAAATGAGAAGTGCTTGAATCTCTATGTCTCGATGGTGAAATTACCAGCTGATCTTCACAGCCTGGCAGTACTTTTCTAATGATGTTAAGTCTCTGCTTCTGCCTGATCAGCTTGTCTTTCAGCTTAAAGGGATCTGCAGCATCCTATGTTCTCCAGAGTGTCTCTTCACAGCTAGCACCACAGCCACAGTCCTGTCAGCACCTTCCTTATTACAGTAGCATGCCAGTGTATCCCAAGAGAGGATTTCTTGTCCTACACTACTCCAAAGGGTGTTGTGTGTTCCAGTTCAGCATATGCCCAGGGGTGCTGTGAGTTACAGTTCTGCTACACTGCTCCAAGTGATCCTGCTATATCTGCTGATCCAAGTCTCCACAAGCAATTCAGGTGAGTCATATCCAGCTGCCACCAGTGGGGGGGGGTTAACCTCAGGGCCATAACCTAGGTGGTTCCCTGCCGCAAAGGCCATACCCCCTTGCGAGGGTGTCAGGGTGAAGACCAGGGCCTCCATAGACTTCATGCCAACTCCTCCTGTGGTACAAAGGGTCCACCCTATTTCCATATCACATATTGTTCCTGATGCCAGTCGCTCACTGTTCCAGCACTTGGGCACTATACACTTTAGTGCCTCTAAAGGTGTATCAACTTGCACCTGTTATCCTCACCTTTAGTGCTTCCAGAGGCGTAACGGGCTCTGGGTACTCTATAGTGCCTCTAGTGGCGATCCAGTTCCTGTGGTACCACCTTGTGTGTTCCCTGAGATCTGACAATTATCTCCTGTTAAACTAGTGTTCCACCATCTCTCAAAGGTACAGATTTCAAATGGATAAGTTAAGATGTCACCTCATTGTATTCATGTATACTGCACAATTTAGTGTACTGGATTTTTATGATGGATACTAGAATACACCAAAGGTCTAGATTTTGAATCGGATTTGCAATATTTTGTGGATTAGGACGTACAGTGGTACCTCGGTTTTCAAACGACTTGAATTTCGAACAAATCGGTTTTCAACCACGAAATTCGAGAAAATTTTGTCTTGGAATCTGAACAAATATTTGGAACTCGAACACCTGAGATGAGCCATTGCCTCGCCTGCAGTATCAATACAAGTCAATCTGCGATCGGATTTCTTATGGGATAAATTGTTTTGGTTCTCGACCAAATTGGTTCTTAACCGCACTTCCAGAACGAATTGTGGTTGAGAACCGAGGTATCACTGTAGTAATTTAATTTATGTAGATAGAAATCACTTTCTTATGATTGAGCATGTATAGACTGTTATTTATTGATCGCTGAATATATTGTAATTAATTATAAGTTGTAATTAGTAAATAAGTGATTTTATAATAGATCATAAAATACAGTTAAGAAAGATGTTACAAATGCAAGAGATTCAGATATATACAAAGTTTTAAAAATACTCATGATCATTATTTAGTTATTATTATGTGTTTATGTTATGATTGATATTTGTTTGATGTTATTTGCAAGTCATTTTAATAATGGCATAAGGAGTTGGCAGTCATGTTTATATGTACGTCTCTGATACAGTGGGTTAAATTTGCTGGCAATTTTCTGTAACTGTTGCTTTGAGAAGGTGAGCGTAGTCCCCCCTTTAAATTGATGCTGAAACATGATTTGCCTATGATTAAGCGACAGAAGGGGTAAAATGCATCAGCTCATTGTCTGTGATCTTGCTGTTTGCACATTTATGTCAAATAAAAGTCTGTCTTTTTACCCATGAGTATTGAGACTTTTTTTAGGAGAAGCTGGTATTGGATGATCAAGTGAGGAGATGTAATATCTAGAGCAGGGGTCCTCAAATGCCAGTCCGCTTGGTACCGGGCCACATGGTTGTAATGCGCACACAGGAAGCGCAGTTGGCAACACATATTGCCCTGCCTCTGCCCTCCTCATCCATCAAACCTTTGCTGATAGGGGAAATGGTCCCTAATCCAGCAAAGGTTGGGGACCGCTGCCTCTAGAGCTCTGGGCTGTGGGCTATAGAGAGGAGGATCTGAGCCAATGTGGATGTATGCATTGTTGAAGTTTGAAGCCATTTTCATTTAGATATTGCAAAACAGAATAGCCTACAGTGCCTACAAGTAGTATTCAATCCCCTGCAGATTTAGCAGGTCTGATAAGATGCAA
>WMED01020432.1:0-12160 GCA_019650415.1 Pipa parva
ATTTGTTTCTGGCTTTAATGGCTCTTCAGGAAGACTTTTGTTGTATTCATCAAGGTGGAATGTCTTCAGTTACTTTACATATGGAGAAAGAGTGAGGGGGTTTATTGGCTAAAATCCAAATTGTTGTGTAAAGGTGTGAATTCGCCAGCTAAAGACAGTCGCAATAGACTCCTACTGTCACAGTCGCATCTTTATAATGAGAATATTGTCGCAATCGCAACTTTACTATGGGAAAGTCTATTACTATTGTCACGACTTTACTATGGGAATACTGTCGCAGTCGTAACTTTAAAATTGTCGCAGTCACGGATTTGCTATGGAAATTCGTTGTTTTCTGACTTTGACAGTCGAATTATCACTTTAGTCAATAACCCCCTAGTTCTTGTTCCCTTATAAAGATTTACTTATGTTTATATCTGCATACTGGAGGGTGACATTAATGTAGCACCTTAGCTCCAGGAGTGCTACTGACAGTAGGTATAAGAGGTTTGCTCATTAATAGAGGAGTGGCGCATTAAATCATGAAATCATTTTAGCATGTTGATATTGTATAAAACACAAATATTGATTACCATTAAGATGTGAATCCACAATAGAAGAAATCTACTTTGCATTCTATCAGGGTGATTCACCAACAGGGGCAATCTTTACAGATTTCTAGTAACCTTTAGCAACCAATCAGAAATTATCTTTTATTATTTTAGCTTTCTGCTACCAGTGAATGCTAACAGTTGATTGGTTGGTATGGGTCACTAGACCTTTGGAAAGATTGCCCATGCTGATGAGTTACTCCATTTTTTCTAAAAACTTCCAGAATTTTAGATCTGTTGACAGGGAGAATAAATGAATTATATAACAATCTTGGTTTCATGAAACTATTTCTGTGTCCATGTGGCAGCATGGATTATAAAGTTAATGCACTGGATACATAACCAAATTTTGGAACACTGGGTGTAATGGTTTCATATTCCAAGCCTGTAATTATACCCATCAGAAATGGATACAATGATTAACATAAGACGATTGCTCATATTGTCTCTTATGATGTATGTAAGTATAATTTTATTTATAAAGCGCCACAAATTTACGCAGCGCTGTACAGTTCAGGAACACAAATATAAAACAGATATGGGAAAAGTGCATTAAACAATACAAATATAATATCACAAGGATACAACATTTTAAGTGCCAGGTTATGGCTGACACAAGTGGTTGGAGGTCCCTGCCCATAGTGCTTACAATCTAAATGGAAGGAAGACTTACATACACAGATAGAAGGTTAATAAGAACAGTACCAATGTGCTGAAACACTGGTCAGTAAATACAAATACTAAGCATAAATAACTATGTAAGGATAAAATATAATTTATATATAAATATCAGTGTAGTGCTCCAATAGACAGGACTTCAGTTTGATTTTAAAAGTGCAGAGGGAATGTTCCTGGTGAAGATAAAGGGGTATTGAATTCCAGATGTGGGGGGCAGGGAGAGAGAAAACGGTTTAAGATGAGAAAGGATATGATATACATGTTTAACATCTGGGATTCACCAGTATGGAATCAAAGGAACATTTGGACTTTTTTTTTTTTAATCCAAGGTAGAGAAAAGAATAAAATGTTGACTATTACATGTAATACTGTCTTATGCTCCTTAAAGGGCCTACAATGTCAAATAGTAAAACGCCCTATAGGCATGTGTACCTTCTTTACACCAAAGGACCATCAGGAGAATTCATCAACATGGTCAAACTTTATTTAATGAGGTCCAGTAATCTATAGCAACCAATCAGAAGTTTATTATTCAAACTTCCTTGCTGACTGCTGAATAAAACAATGGCACTGAGTGGGTATTTAACAAATCAATGATGTCTTCTAACAGCAAAGAGGAAACACAAAGCCAAATAAGAGGAATTCCGAATAATTTTTAATTTTCAACTGTTCAGCAAGGAGTGTGCAGAAATAACTGGGAATGCTTAACTTACTGATTATATGTCTCTCTCAGTAAACTTAGAGGGGCTTATTCGTCAAAGTGCGAATTCGACTGTGGAAGTGAATTCTCATCACTTTTGGTCCCTACTCTCCAATTCTCTACTCCTTATTCACTGAGCAACAGATTCCCATAGCAAAGAAGCAAACAACATCAGATGTAGTTTACTGAGTAGTATGTATGCATAGCTATCCATTTATATAATGCTGATAATTACACACCACTTTACAGAGATTCATCATTCACTTCAGTCCCTGCCCCATGGAGCTTACAATCTAGTTTCCTTATTCAGTCACACACAAAGACAGACACAGATGTATGTTTTTGGATTGTGGGAGGAAACCAGAGTGCCCGGAGGAAGCCCATACAGGTGCTTAGTGTGGCGTAGTCAGCCGGACAGTGGCAGCCCTGCTATCGACCCACTTAAATCTAGTGAAGTGAAACTGCTGAATTCGACACACTATGCCTTGCCTAATTGGCTACTTCGACAGACTGCAACAGTTGATAAAGCCTGGATACAGCAATAGCAATAGAAAAGACTGGACAATTCTTTATTATAATATGTTTCTAGTCTACTTCGATCCTTTTCAAGTGAACAGTAAGAGACTTTACAGGAATATTTAAACAAAGAACACCTGCCCTCCAGTGATAGCAATTGTGCACAAGTTGTCCATTTTAGGGAAGTGCTTCCATTGCTGTGCGGCCTCATCCCATCTTTATCAATATCGGCAAATTTCATTCGCCCCTAAATAAATTGGTTGAAAAGAAAACTGCGGCAAACAAGAATGGCGATGACACATTGAATAGCAATGAAATGGATTGAACAATTCAAAATGACCTTTATAAATATCCTTCAAGGTGAAATCAACATATTTTTCAGGTTCACCAGCGGTCACAGTTGTTTTTCTATTAACTGGAATTTAACCACCAACCATTTAGAAAAAAAGAGTAGACATAAAGCATTGTGGGGTTTCGCCCCTTTGGAATTTTGCCCATAAATATACTACTTATGTTGGTTCCTCTTAGGGAGAGTGAATGCAGACTGACACAGGTAGTTAAAGGATAGAAGCATGCTTGGATCATGCAGGTCATAGACATAGCAGTCCACAAGAGATTCACTTATCAGGTTTAAAGAGGATTAACTGTGTTCTGTGTAACCTTTACGTCTGTCTGTATTTATATATAAAAATATATATGTATGTGATTTACTTGGTGTCATTACATATATTTATAAACATGTTGTCAGACTCACATACCTTACTCAACACTCTCCAAATGCTTCTCCAATCTGACAGCTCCTACATTGTTCAACATCACATTCTGGAAAATAAGATTTAAAAAACTGGGGTAAACTTTGAAACCAACAGACGTGTTATTAAATATTCTACTTTTGTATTGTTTCAGCTCTACGTTTTAATCTCATCGTGGTGCTTATTTCTCTTATTTAGTTGTTTTCTCAAATCAGAAATGATTGATAGATCAAAAAATTGCAGTAAACACAAGGCTGTTGAATTGTGTCCTTTAATTGAGATTGAAGCATGCACGTTCTCTATTCCAAACCTGATACATTATGCTTGCATCAATGTTAGGGTTCATTAAGGGTTTTGTAAGCCTTAATCATTAGAGCTTACAATCTAAAATAGTTTGAAAGATGAAAATGAAGGTATAATTATTTAAGACAAATAGATAGATAGATAGATAGATAGATAGATAGATAGATAGATAGATAGATAGATAGATAGATAGATAGATAGGGGCACACAGCAGATGTTGCCCCTAGGATGGGAATTTTTTAAAAATTAAGATTTTCAGTTTGGTAAAAGTAGTGAAATATTGTCAGTATATCGATATTTCCATTTTCTCTGATCTATAAAGCCATTCTGTTGAATTTTTTCACCAGAAAATGTTTGCCTGATTGATACTTGAAAACCTCATTATTCCCTATGGAGCACGTCTGGTCAATTTTCCACATTTGGATGATTTTGGGCAATAAAAAGGCAATTGATATCGGCATGCAATAGAAGGTGAACTGGACTGACAACAGAGCAAAATGTACAGATTTGGATGGATCGATATAAATCTTTTTTTTTTTTAACAGACAATTTTTTAGCGACCCTTAATAAATGAGTGGAATTGAAAAGTTAAGGCTAGGTTCACACTAGCGTATAATGCGCAGCGCATCATAAGCTAGTGTGAAATGAAAAAAAAAAATAGAAAAATACACTTCGGTGTATTTTTCTATTGCACTTACCAGCGACAGTATTAACACTTCCTCGGCATTCACAGCACTTCCTACAGTATGTGGTCGCATTTTGTGCGTTGCAAATTGTATGCCGGCCAAAAGGTGACGCACAGTGTACCGGACGCAGTGTATGTGCGTCATACACTAGTGTGTCAGGAACTGGGTAAGTACTATCGGCTTTCACTGACCCGTATTTTTTTTTTGCGCTAGCATATCATGCGCTGTGTATCATACGCTAGTGTGAACCTAGCCTAGCCAAAAAAAAAAATAGTATTGAAAAGTGGCCACTATGGTGAATTTAGGGTTAATCAACGTGGAGGATTTCAAGCTCTTGAAAGCAATAAATTCCAGTGTTAATACCATTAAGTGCAGGTTGATTGCATCATAAAAGTAAAAACAAGTGAAGAAAACCTCCCAAATATTTTCCTACCCAAGGCTGAATTGTGACTTAGGTGTAATTTACGACCCCGTGCTGCTCTCAGACTTTCCTACCATAAGTTAGCTCTGTCAGAATTCCCCAAAAAAAAAATGAAAGGTCAGGAACATTTTTATTCAGATGAATTGTGTTGACCAGGCTGAATGCAATAACACAGATGTGATGGCCACATTGACAAAGAATTATGGGAAGGAAAGTAGTACACATAGATAAAGGGCAAGTACAAATAAAAAATAAAGATCAATCTATTCTAATGGGATTAGTGTGGGTTAGAACGCATTTAAAATGTTAAGTGTCAGATGGAAAAAATCAACCTGGCAAAGTAAACTATATGTATGTATGTAAGTATAATTTTATTAACAAAGTGCCACAAATTTACGCAGCACTGTACAATTCAGCAATACAAATATAATACAGTCATGGGAAAAGTGCATCAAACAATACAAGTATAATATCACAAGGAAATAATGGGTGAAATTTATAAAACTCGGAAAAGTCGTTTTGGGGGAAGGCTTTGAAGTTTGAACTGTTAGTCCAAATAAAGAATCATATAATACTACAGTACTCATCTTTCTTACTAATCAACGGAGTAATACGGCTTAAACTATTTTTGTGCTACCATCTAGTAACAAAGCCTAATATAATGGGTGAAATTTATTAAACTCGGAAAGGCCGTTTTCACTTTTCAGGTTTAATAATTCGAGAGAAGGCTTTGAAGTTTCTCCCGGTAAGTATCGCGAGATTTGCCTCGATCAATACTTGCCATGACAAACTTTTTTAAATTAAATATATCCATGGATAGGGTAGGCATACAGTATAGCTACCTTTCCATGGATATATTTAAAAAAAAAAGTTTCTCACTGCAAGTATCAATTGAGGCAAATCTTGCGATATTTACCGCGAGAAACTTCAAAGCCTTCTCCCAAATTATTAAACTTGGGAAAGTGAAAACTTATTTTCCGAGTTTAATAAATTTCACCTTTAAGTGCTAGGTTGTGGTTGACACAAGAGATTGCCCCATAGAGCTTACAATCTAAATGGGAGGAAGAATTACATACAAAGATAACTAATGGGAAATAAAAATATTATTTCTTGCAGAGAATATTTGGAAGCTGCTTGTGAAACCAGTGCTAAATCTATTATTCAATGATGTATACTATGTTTATTTCCCAGAACCCAAGCAGCTAATCTGCACTGCATAGTATCAGAAGCACTTAAAGCTTTGCAAAATGCTGTCCAGTAATGGTCCGTTCAGAACATTAAAGGAGCAGTATAAGCTCATTAAGTATAGGGCGATTAGGAAGCAGGAGGCGGGAGGTACTCACTACACAGACCCTTAGGCTCCAGTGCTGCCCTGCTTTCTTTGGCAGTCGCGATGGCTTCTGATCTTGACAGCCGTCATGGTGCTCTTCACTTCTGGTTCCTGCTGTTTCACCAGAAAGAGAAAGCGCATTAGCAATAATCTGCAAGTAATGCAAGATTGATATACCTATACTAATTGGGACTTAATCATGAAAGTCCTATCAGTCGCACATAATGGTCCAAATTCTCATTTACTGGCACTTCCAAATCTTTATCAGAATCAACAAACTCTGCAATGTGGCAAATTGAAGACCAATTAAGATGCTTACCACAGTCACAAACTTCTGGAGCCCTTTGCATCACTTTGGATGTGTGTGTTCACAGGAAATTCACCTATTCATCAAGCATTGGAGTCTGTAAAGGCAGTGAATTAGGCAAGTTGTACTGTGTCACATTCGCCAGTTTTTACTACTCCAGATTAAAGTGGCAAATTAGTGCTGATGGCATTGCTCCTACTGTCTGACGGTCTACGCCACACTACACAAGAGACGCTATTGACGCTATTGTTTCTTCACTGTGAAAAACCTCTCTTTAGTGAATAAGTAGTGGAGAATTTGTGACTATTGGAGAGTAGTGATCCAGAGTGATGAGAATTCATTTTGACAGTCGAATTCTCCCTTTCATGAATAAGTCATGTTCTGAGAAAGTGTGGACACTGTACAAAACATACATGTTTTTTTTTTTATGGACCAATGACACTGGACATTGTAATGACATAAACGTTTCATATTCACTTGAGAAAACCATCAATGAATGAAAGAGGCATACCTCCCCACACGTATCTGAAAGGCCACCAAGCTCCATGTCTGCCCGTGTAGTACAGTATGACTAGCCTCTGTGTGAAAAACAGTTTGTACAAATTTTAAGACAAAGTTCAGCGCACATCAAGCAGGAACATAAATTCTCTGCCACCTTCTTTGACTGATTTTATTAGGTTTATTATAAGTATCAGATTTATACGAGCACAGGCTGGCAGCTTCTATTGACATGAAAGAAAAAAAGAAAAACTGAAGTTGTTTAGGAAAAGATGCATTTTATTCTTTGTGCCAGCATATATTATTCATTCTGAAACTGAACAGTGATTCCTTTGTATTTACTTTAATTCAGCCATTTAAGATCATGTAGCTATGAAGGAGTTTATTGTTTCTCCATAATGGAATTATGACAGCTGTTTTGTAACCGGTGGCAGATTAATCAAAATGGCTGAAATAGTAGACTTTTCACGATGTACAAAGAAACCTCATCAATAGCTGGCTGTAAGTGGCTATTGATTTAACAAGAGACGTACCTAAGATGGGGTCTTAAATACACTCAAAAAGAGTTATTTGTTCCTCAAGTTATTAACAAAACCTATGTTTGCTATTACCTTTTAATAGACAAGCATTTTATAACTTCCCAGAAGCTGCAGAGTTCCATAAGGTGGTGTTTGTTAAACAATCCTTTTTTCACTGCATGACAAAAATGTAGTCAATATTTACTCATCATAAGCTTAGCAATCTTCATGGGCCATTGCGCTTTCAACAGAGATCAGTCTTTTGTAGAGCGCTGCTACATATTAATGTAATTCATTCCATAATGGGTAGGATTTTGCACAATGAAGATTTGTAAATGATACCCACTCTTAAATGAGCTAAATTTATTAAACGCGGAAAAGCCGTTTGCACTTTTCTGAGTTTAATAACTCAGGAGAATGCTTTGAAGTTTCTCCCGGTAAGTATCGCGAGATTTGCCTCATGTGATACTTGCCGTGACAAACTTTTTTTTATTAAATATATCCATGGAAAGGGTAGCCATACAGTATAGCTACCTTTCCATGAATATATTTAATTTAAAAAGTTTGGCACGGCAAGTATCGCAAGAGGCGAATCTCTCGATACTTACCGGGAGAAACTTCAAAGCCTTCTCCCAATTAAACTCGGAAAAGCTGAAACGGCTTTTCCGAGTTTAATAAATTTTGCCCATTTTAGGCTTTGTTACTAGATGGTAGCACAAAAATAGTTTAAGCCATATTACTCCAGTTGATTAGTAAGAAAGATGAGTACTGTAGTATTATATGATACTTTATTTGGACTAACAGTTCATTGTAAAAGACAAGTTTTTGAGAGCTATTCCCTGTTCATCAAGTCAGAGCAGAACTGCTTAGATTGTAAGCTCTATGGGGCAGGGACCTCCAACCTCCTGTGTCAACCACAACCTAGCACTTAAAGTGATGTCTTCTTGTGTTATTTTACTTGTATTGTTTAATGCACTTTTCCCATGTCTCTTGTACTTGTATTGCTGAATTGTACAGCGCTGCGTAAATTTGTGGCACTTTATAAATAAAATTATACATACTGTACATACCTGTGCAAGGTAGGAACAATCAGAAAACAGGGATAAAAAGCCTAAATGTGAAGCCATAACAAGATCAGGAGCAGTAGCACAATTCTACCTAGCAACTGCAAAGAAAACCATAACTGGAACCACAGTCCGGGTTATATGCAGATGGCAAGATTAAGGCCAGATTTACAAAATTTGAATAGGTTGTTTTCAACCTTTTTGAGTTTTCTCAATGTAAAAACTGAAGTTTGACAGAAAAATATTGGTTGATTTTTTTTTCCGACCAAAACATTTAGATTGAATATTTTTGATGTTTGTCTGATGGAAAAGTAAACCATACTTTACATAAGTGATTTGGCTACTTTTCCATAAAAAAAAAAATGGATCAAAATGTTTTGATCGGAAAAAAAAATCAATTGATATTTTTCAATCAAACATCAGTTTTCACACAGCAAAAAACTCAAAAAGGTGGAAAATGACCTTTTCGAGTTTTACAAATGTTGCCCTAAGAGTGAGGAACAAGCAGGGTTTATTACAGGGAAATGAACAGCAGATAGCATGTGCTACAGTAGAACTGGCTAACTCTGGATCCAGTTTGGACACCTAAGGAGGAAAATTTATAAAGGTCATCTCAACCTGTTTCATCTGTTTTGCCGCATTTTGCAACATAATTGCCATTATTGTTTGTTCGCTGCACTTTTTGATTCTGTCAATTTATATAGGCTTGAAAATAAATTATTGATATCAAAAAAGATCAGTACTGGAAACTATCAGTTGGTTATAATGGTCAGACTTTGCATAGTTTTCATTTAGGATCCTGTTACATAGAACCGTATTTTTTTTTTCCACACTAGCAATTTATGCGCTGCGCATAATACGCTAGTGTGAACCTAGCCTAATTAACAAACCAACATAGAAAGATGACACAAACAGTTAGAAACACATAATCCAGACACAGATGGAACCAGGGAACAGACACAAACCATATATAACTCACACTTCAACCTGTTGGAAAGGTGGTATTCTAGGACGGAAGCATGCAGAATGACAATGAGCTCTTTGGTATCATCTGTTCTACTGCTCATGTTTATCTATGGAGTTTGCATGGCTCTACTCATGGTTTAATCAACTTGATCACACAGGAGGTGGCTGTAACATGCCTAACCCACTCATTAAAAGTAATATCCACATATTGTGGATATTGTATTGTTCCAAACATCTTTAATTAAACTAAAAAAATGTAAAAGTTAGGTGTCATCAAGAAGTTATTACAGGTAGTATAAAAATATCAATCATAATTCTATTTAGAGTTTTTTTCATAGACAAACTGTACAGAATACTTACCAGCGTCTGTTCCAGCGGCGGGTCTCCTCTCCTAGTGCGCGCACGCTGCGCACTGATGGCGCTTAAAATATAAAAGCTAAGTTTGAGTATTGTTGGGCTTTGTTAGTTCCTACATATTATTTGTTAAAGCTTTCATCCATTTAATTAAGTTTCTGCCTTAGCTACTTGTCTGCTATTGTACTCAGCGCCTGTTTCCCGTGTTTGTGCTAAAGTCCAGTGTCCAGTACCTGAGTCCAGTTTCAGTGTCCGTGTCCTGTGTCCTGTGCTTAGACCAATCCGTACCACCACTGAACAGCTGACTTAGGGGCCGCGACCTGGGTACTTTTGGCAGCGGAGTCCAATACCCCCTTGCGGGCGTTAAAGGTGAAGGCCGCAGAGTACCTTAGACTCCGCGCCCTAAGGACAGCTAGTGCCAAGTTCAGTGTGGTTCTAACAGTGATCTCCTCCTCCTCAATCTCACGGTTCCAAACCATTACACAAACCTAGATAATGAACTGATAAGGGCAAGATGTTAAAATGCATAACATACAGTAAAAAACTAGGCCTTTACACTTTCAAATGCCAGTATTGTTTTAATAATATAATTGATAATAACTGGTTTCCTTTCAAAGGGGAAGGAGCAGTTCAACTAAACAAAGAAGAGTTCTAGAGAACCAGTCCACACTTACAAGCCCCTGAAGCTAGCTGGAATTCCCTCAGTTGGAAGACTCCCAACTCTTGAGTTGAAGACCGGTGCAAATAAACACAAAACTTGGAGACACCTCATGTACCACAGAGAGTTATCCAGACAACAAGGCACTTCCCTTCAACACGGATACATTTATAAAGCTTGTATCACCATAACAGTGGTAATTAGGATTAGGGAAAAAAAACACCCATCACATTTACTGCTTCAAGAGTTTCCATTGCCCTGAAGCATCATTGAAATAAACCACAGAAATTGTTTTCCCCTGTTATCTAGGGAACCAGTTAACAAGCCAACTGCTCTGCACTGTACACCAGGCAAACTCCCACCCCATTGTTTTTATACTTTTTTGATTGCACTAACTATTAATTACTTTACTTATTGATTGTGGTTGTATTAAATATCATAATCAAAAATATAAGTAAAGCAAATTGCCTGATAGATTTTGAAAAGGTGAAAATCCTGGTAAATATGGTAAATACAATGTACCTCTTTACCTGAGTGAATTTTATCATTAATACTATGTTTAATTTATGTATTTTAGTGCCATGCTAGTATGTTAGGGGCATTATGACAAAAGTTCTTCCAGCTGATCTTGAGACTTAGGGAGTCTGTACCTAGTCATGTCTGACCCAAGTACAATATATTGGCAAACTGGCCCAGAATCAAACCACCAGAGCTGAGAGTCAAGAGGAGGAAAGTAGATTTGGACAAGAAGGAAAACTATGGAGGGAATTCACCATAGTGCAAAGTGAGGTCCAGATCCTTCGCCTCACTTCGCACAGACAGTTATGCGCTCGCTGATGTCCTGCACGCGGACATCACCGAGCGCTTTAAAGGGATTCCAGTCTCGGCAAGACCAAAAGAGTTGCCTCACCAAGTCTGGAATCCGCGTGCAGGACATCAGTGAGCACATATCAGTCTGTGCAAAGTGAGCCGAAGGCTTCGGAGCTCACTTCGCACAATCCTGAATTCCCCCTCTATCTCCGTGGCAGGCAGATTATTGAGATTGGGCATACTGTGTGTTTATACATAACCCTTAAACTTTTAGGGGAATGATTATTTATTAATTAACTCAGGTAACAGGCAACTATTGTGCTACTTATAGCTCAGCCTTTACATTTGTAAAATTTATTTTAAGTAATAAAAATAAAATAACCCACCTAGAATCAGTTACATGCTATATGCAGACTTAAAGAAGACAGAAAGTCTTTTTTGATATTTCATCAATTATTTTAAAGTGCACCTGTCACCTCAAAACAGTAATACTAATTATGGTTGTACTAATGAAATAAACGTTTTGTAAATATATCTGTATTTTTAAAAGTGCACCAGCATAAACAGCTTTCATCTCTGTCATCTTCCTTGTCAGCTTCCCTTTTCTTACCCAGGTGTTGGGTGGGCAGGGCTTTGACATTATACCTTATCCAATCACATCCCTGCTAGATCGGGATTGGTGTGAATGGTAGTCATATTTTTGACACTTTCAGACTATTACATTAGACCAGGGGTCTCAAACTCAAGCCCCTCGGGCCGCGAGTTTGTGGCCCCTGGTCCTGCACTCTACCAGGCGTTTTGTTCACTGGTGGAGCACTGGATCCGACACAGAGGGAGTCCTAGCTGACCTAGCCGATAGGTCACAGGAGCCAATAGGAACCCGGGAGCGCATGTGATCAGCGCTTCCTGGTTCATTCTCCTCTAATGTGCAGCCAGCAGCGGCACCTACAGCACGCGCTTCCAAACCCTGCTGTGGAGGTAAGTAAAAGTCCCTCACCAACCCCCCCCC
>WMED01020433.1:0-12160 GCA_019650415.1 Pipa parva
GTTCCCATTTTGTTTTGTTTTATTACTTTAAAGGAGAACTAAAGTAAAAAAATTTTAAAAGAGTTAAAATACTTACCTTATACTGAGCCAAGTGATTACAGTCACAGCATGAGCTGGTTAGTCGGCTCATAATGATTCCCCCGATGCTTCTTCACAGCGCTGGCTGACTGAGAATCCAGCGCTGCAGCTCCTCCCACCCTGTTACACCTTGGGTGTTTCAGTGCTTAAACATCATCACGTTCAGTGCGGGAGCCAAAGAGAATGCTCCCCGCAATGAGCGTAATGATGTATGAGGCCGGGGAAGGAGAAGAAGGAGCTGTAACTGTAATCAATCGGCTCAGTATAAGGTAAGTATTTTAACACTTGTTTTTTATTTTTTGACTTTATGTGTCCTTTAAAATAAGATATGTGCAGTGTGCATAGGGATTTTCATAGGTTTTTTAAAGTCCGGCCCTCCGTTGGTCTGAGGGACCATGAACTGGCCCCCTGTGTAAAAAGTTTGGGGACCCCCTGGTTTAGGGTCTCTACACATTGATTTCATGCCTAAAAATAAACTTCCAGAGCCAGGCTCCTATCTCAGGGCCCCTCAATAGTGATCAGGTGCTAGACAGAGGGCAAGACTGCTTAACTGCATAATATAGTTCATATTTCACACATTTCAGCCCACCCTGTTCTGTTCCCAATAACATATCCAAGTCCAAATATCACCATCACTTGACTTCGGCTAAGGCTACACTAGTCATTTTGTTCTTTGTCGTCATTTTACCACATGATCAAAACAGTGGCAAAACCTGTGGCACTTGCTAGCATGGCGGTCACTTTAAATTTCCTGACATTTACTGTAAGAAAATATGATCCAATGACCAGAAATGGAATCTAACAAAGTAGGAAGTGTACACGTTTTAGATCCTTGCTCTACAGTCACAGTAACAGATGTGCCACTGATAAGTCATTAAATTGAATAAGTGCAGATACAAGTCAGTATTCAAAAACACCCTTCTGATCACCATTACAGATGTCATTTGTTGCTGGGAATATGACCTAGACAGAGATGGGCTTGGCAACGGTTAAATTCAGAATGAAATGACAAAAAGACTCCCACAGGAGGCATGCAGAACGACACAGGGATTTTTTACAGTATGATGTAAATGAAAAAAAACAACAAAACACACAGTTATCTATGCATTCTAAACCGGACTGGAAACTCAAGGAGACATGGTGGGTTATTGAAGTTAATATGGTGATGGAACATTTAAAGAGACAATGGCACAGTGGTTCTTAGAAAATACCATTGGAGATATCGACGGCAGCAGCAGAGGTCACAGGGTCTGGAGGAAGGGTGTTGGCAGCTAAACCTAGCGCAGGGGGAAGGGGGCTCTCTGATTCACCTGCGCAGCACAAAATCAGATCAGAACAAGAGCATGATGTATTAAAAGCTGCTTAATAGTACCACATAAATAAAACATTTTAGGTTATCCGGAACTGAAAGATCCTAACTAAATGTGGAACAATCTATATCAAAGTAAACCATCTATAAATGGAAATAATAATTTGGGAGATTAACTGTATCATTCTTTCTCAGCCTATGAAAGTGAAAAAGATAGTTACGTTGGCATATACTTACAACCACCAAAACATATGTATTGTGCTATTCCAGGGACGAGTAAATTTCTTACCTCTCAGGATGATGATAAACTACAACTGATGCAGTTAGACAAAACCTAAGAGGCTCAACATTGGCTGTAATATGAAACAACTGAAACAGCCCAGGAATCTTTAATTCTGAGCTTATTTTTTGCAAGGTAATGGATTTTAACGTTATAGGTGCTAAAATCATGCCCAAAGGTGACACATAAAAACATTCCTGTTTTCAAGGATATAACCAATTTGTGACCAAGTGTAATTTAACATATAAACCACTTTAAGTACTTATAAATAATAACAATATTTTTCAAGCTTGAGCATTCACGTTGCTAACAGAATCTTGTCCTATATATTTATTGTACATAGACCTGCTTTCACAACACTTGTTAAAGGGATAGTGCATGCAGAATATGCTGTATATAGCTGGGACGTCACAAAAGGAGGAATAATCTAGGTGTGGTTATCACGTCCCATTAGGAAATCCTAATTATGAACTTACATTTATTTTTTTATCCTATACACATAGGTCCTGCAATACTGGTGCAAAAGGTTACTTACCATCTCTGCCTGAACCTGCCATGAGGGCTCCTCCCCAAGTCCATCTTTTCTGCTTCTGCTCCAGTTGTTGACTGCGTTCCTGGGAACGGCGCATCATGGCCTCTAAGCGCTCCTAGCCAAATAAGCAAAACCACGCTAAAATATAAATGAAAATGTTTAAAAATATAAAGCTAAACAAATCAGTCTATATGTTGAAAGTGCTGTATCAATAAACTGCAAGTGGCATTTGCTGCAGTAGATAACAAGTGTTACTGGTAGATGATGAGATGCAAGATTTCTAAGCCAGAGGAGGATAGGAAGTGCTTACTGAGCAAGAAGGAGGCGTCTACATTTGTTCCTTGTCATTGGGTGACACTGGAGGGATTCTGGTAGGTAAATAACACAAGTTGCATCACTAGATTTAGCATCTGCTCCCCTGTGGCAAGGTAGCCAATGAGCTCAGTCCTATTCCTCAGTATGAACTCATGCTTTCAAAGCATTAACTCCTTCTAGACTCAGCCAGCCTGCAAAGTCATCACATGTGTAGAACTGTTCAGACAGACACAGCTTGCTTTTACTGAGAGACTCAGTTCTGTGTATAACAGGGGTCTGTTCTGATGATCAGCCAGCATCAGCCAGATTTTCTATAAATATCTACACTTTTATAGAAGAGTTTAATATTAACACAACAAGAAATGGTCCCAGTGCATTAAAAACCACTGTGAATATTTATTTTAAACCAGAAAAATGATCAGTTGCAGTCTACTGCATAAAACCCTGACTGCTTTTATCTAGGTTTCTCAAAGCATGTGTTCCTATAACTTGTTGGACTACATCTACCAGCAACCCTCTCATCAATAATTATGGATATAAGTAGAAATGTGCCATCTAAACCCCCACTGCACTGTAGATGGAGAATTCATGAGTAGTTAAACTCCAGCTTCTTCTCACCACTGTAATAGGCTCTATACTCTAGGCCAGTGATGGCTAACCTATGACACACGTGTCAGAGGTGACACGCCAAGACATTTTTGCTGACACACGTCAAGACGCCGTTTGTGCTGTGTTCTTAGTAGGAGAGTTTCCCTGCCTTAAAAAATTATGGATTTTTCTCAAAGTGACACAACACTCGAGGATATGCTTGATTTTTTTAATGAATTTTGACACACCAAACTCAAAAGGTTGGCCATCACTGCTCTAGGCTCTACAATAATAACCAACATGAGAAAATTACCTATTGTACACAGGTTTTTTTTTAATACAAATACTTTGCAACTGATATACTACCAGGAATAGTAAATGAAAAGTAAAGCAATATCTTTTTGTGCTCCTTGTTCTTTACTGAGTTGTACTCACACAGATGTAGGTTAGTTTTACAACATATATAAAATTTAGTCAGAACATTCAAGGGAGCCCGGCCAATTAGGAGGAGGGCGGACGTGACAGTAAGGTTTGGGACAGGAAGAGGGTAGCGAGGGGGCGGGCAGAACAGGAGCGGGAAAGGAGAGGAATTGGTTGGAAGCCACCGAGTACTCACATGGCGTCAGTGGAGGAGATGCTATCGACTCTGTGCAGGATGGAAGAAGAGAGAGGAGGGAGCTGGTTGAAAGACCGGCTTTCAGCGATCCTGCCAGTAGAACAAGCCCCGCCCCCTAAGAGACAGCGGCGATCAAAGGCCCAGAGTGCTTGAGTCCCTCTCCTGCAGGTGCAAACAGGAGGAGGTCTAGGAACAGAACACCGGACCGGCCACAAGCAGGAGCAGCTACAAGGAGGACAGAGGGACCCAGCAGAGAGGTAACAGATGCAGCAGCCAACAGGAGCAGGGAGAAGACAAGCACAGCCAGAACCCAGGGCACAGCAAGAGCATCACGAGCCAGGAAGTGGGCATACCAGGGCAAGGGAGGCAGCAGGGCAAAGGCAGGCACTTCCAAGACAGCGCTGATTAGCGATCAGGTGCTGCAGACAAGGGAAAATGGAGAAAGGGACCAGGATGCGCTCCAAAGGGAGCAAAGAGCAGACGGGGACTGGGTGGAAAGACCCCTAGAACACAAAGGTAGCCCGTCCCCCACTGAGCAAGGGAACAGCGACAGTGGTGCTCCATGCAGTTCACAAGAGCAAAGAGGCACAGACACATAGCGGGCAACACCAGCAGGGGAACATCATGGGCCAGAGAGTCTGGGCAGGCAAGGGCAGGCCATGAGTGGGCAGCAGTCACACAGCACCTTTCACACAGAATAGACTAACAATGTGATTTTCATACAGGATCAGACTCTATGAGAAGGCAAGATTGCAGCCGTGATGAGCGACATATCCAAGAGCAGTACAGTCCACCAGCAAGAACACGAATGGATGGCAGGCATCCTACCAGAATATACCAGAGATACTATCCTCAGCTCTTGAAAAAGCCACAAGGTCGGCGAAACGCGTTCTGCAAGCGAGGAGGCAACACAGAGCAGGCACAGAGTTCCCCAAACATACTCGAGACCAGAGATGACTGCATCATCCTACCGGTAAAAAGTTGTATCTGATCTGAGGGAGAAATCCTGTTTGCTATGCCAGTTGTTCCTGTTGGATATTTTCATAAGGTTTTAACCAATAGTGTACCATGTGAGTGCATCTCTTATTTTTAAACAGTTAGTACAAAATAAAAACCGTTATTACTCTATGTGGAGCTATTTTTCTCTCTTTATACATCGGATCATTGTGAAATTTGGTGCCTTTGGAGTTAATTTGGTCCATTTGAAGCTATACAATTGATTGAAGAGATATCTTGCCTTTTTGTACAACGCCTGTTTATATATGAGATCCGGTGAGAGTCCACCTAAACTATACCATGTGGTGTCCCTCTTTTTTCATTTAAATACACCTCTTTATTTTGGCACATTTGGGCTTTACAATTGTTTATTTATTGGAATAGTCTGCACTATGAGTTTTTGCGCTTTTTCCAGAGAATTTTTCCTTTTCTTTACCTATAATTGAAGTTGGGAGTCTGAAACAACTCCGGAGGAAAAAGCTGTAAGCAATTATATACAAGAAATTCATCACCATATTAGTGACTTTGCATATTAAGAAATGTAAAATTTGATATATTTTCAGCGCCTTCTGGAAATTGTTGTGATTTTCACAATTGTCCTTATCCTACCAGAATGATTGACCCTGCCTACAACCAGACAACCTGCTGTTGAGTGCACAAGCGACCAGATGGAAACAGAGTCAAATTGGTGACAACTGTTAGAAGGGAGTGAGCAGATGAGCACTAACAGGAACATACACTCTAGTAGGCTGGATATCTTTTTTCAGTAGTAGAAAGGGTTAATGATCAAGCAGAAATAGGAAGCTCTCCAACGGCAGCAAGGGTGGGAACCTTGCCCCACAAAAGGGGTCAAGGAGGGAACTTAAGGCCACAAGATACAGATACGGAAAACAGGGCCACTGAGAATAACCAAAGGGCGAATGCAGTATCCGACTTAGCAAAAGGGGCTACATATGTCTGTTTTGAAGGGCCTTTAGGGGCACATTTGAAGCAAGACATAAGGGAACAAATATGGAAA
The DNA here is from genome assembly GCA_019650415.1 of Pipa parva. Classification (NCBI taxonomy): domain Eukaryota; kingdom Metazoa; phylum Chordata; class Amphibia; order Anura; family Pipidae; genus Pipa; species Pipa parva. Next base: position 5,733 of record WMED01020433.1, read on the forward strand.
GGCGAGTATGTCTAAATATTTTCACTGCTCCCCTGGGACCGCTTCGCAGTAAGTAAGAAACAAAAAGAGAAGGAGACGAACGACAGTGACTATACTCCAATTGTAAAAACATTTTACAATTGGCTACAAGCCTTTTCCATTTTAGCAAGCGTCATTGGGGAAAAAGCCCCTGAGAATTGCTCAGGACTCTTCTGCTACTTAGATAGCATTTTTGAAGCGTACAGGGTATACAGTGGTTCAGTATGGCTGCAGTATGACGAGCAATTTCGCCAACGCAAAGCGATGCGCCCAGCCATAGCATGGACAATAGGGACGTAGGCCTATGGCTAAAGCTTATGTGCCCAAACCGTCCACAAGGATACCCCTTTCAGGCAGGAGCTGGCGGAGCAGCGGCCACAGCGTCGTTGGCAGGAGTCAGAAAGTGCCAGTGTTTCAGCTACAACGATGGGCACTGCAGATTTGGTAGTACTTGTAAATTCAGGCATGAATGTAGATCTTGCGGGTCAAACCACCCAGCAATTAGACGTATCAGAAAAGGAAGAATGGGAGATAAAGCCTTTGAGCCTCAGGGTAAAGGGGAATTCCCCGCTGAATGTGGCCGCGATTCTTCCTTTCCTAAAAATATATAGGAACAGAAAAGCAGTGGGAATCTTAGAGCAGGGATTTCGGGAAGGGTTTAGAATCCCATACACCATCAGGGCAGCGCAGTGGTCAAAGAACTTGAAATCAGTCAGAATATCCACAGTTAGTTAGTGAAAAAATAAGGAAGGAGGTCAAGCTAGGAAGTATGGCAGGACCTTTCAGAGAGAACCCACTGGTCAACCTGCGAATATCTCCCTTAGGGGTAGTGCCTAAGAAAGAACCAGGCAAATTCCGGTTAATTCATCACTTATCTTATCCACGCAGAGAGTCAGTTAATGATGGCATTAATAAGGACTTATGTACCATACATTACGCATCATTCGACAAGGCCGTACAATTAGTGCGAGAAGCAGGACGTGGTGCCTTAATGGCTAAGACAGACATTGAATCAGCCTTCCGACTGTTACCAGTCCACCCTGATTCATTCCATCTGTTAGGTTGTTGCTGGGAGGGTCAAATTTTCATAGATAAATGTCTGCCAATGGGTTGTGCCATATCATGCGCATACTTCAAGCTATTTAGCTCATTCTTGGAATGGGTAGTCCGGTACATCACAGGAAGCAAATCGGTAATACATTATCTGGATGATTTCTTGTTCGTAGGCCCAGCGGGTTCCTTCCACTGCGACGCCCTGTTAAGGATGAGGGAAATTTCAAGAGATTTTGGTGTGCCCCTTGCAGAGGAAAAAACAGAGGGTCCTAAAACCACAATTCAATTCCTAGGAATAGAAGTTGATACAAAGGAAATAGTATGTAGTTTACCCAGGGAAAAATTAGACTACTCGTGATCGGAAAATGACTGGCTGGTCGGACACAAAAAAGCAACTTTACGGTCAATTCAATCTGTAGCAGGAAAACTAAATTTTGCATGTCGCATTATACCAATGGGTAGGGTTTTCACAAGGCGGCTATCCATGATAACGGCGGGCATAAAAGAACCACATCATTATGTTCGCATACCCAAAGAAATTAGAGACGACTTGGCCATTTGGAAAAACTTTCGAGCAATGTACAATGGGAGGTCTTGCTGGATAGCAGAAGCAAAAAGACAAAGCAATAGAACTCTATACAGACGTGGGGTCCAAGGGCTACGGGGCATATTTTAAAGGAAAATGGAGTGCAGAAAAGTGGCCTGAACAGTCTGAACAGATGGCCCTAACAAAGGGAATCTGGCCTTTTTAGAGCTTTTCCCAATTATAGTGGCAGTGGAACTGTGCGGAGATGAGCTAGTAAATAAGCAAGTAATATTTCACTCAGATAACATGTGTGGTCCAGACCTTAAATAATGTTACATTCACACCAGAACCAGTATTAAGGCTACTAAGGCTCTTAGTGTTAAAATGCTTAAGGAGGAATATTTGTCTGAGAGCACAACATATCCCCGGGGAGAGTAATGATATAGTGGACGCTATATCTCGTTTGCAGTGGAAGCAGTTCCAAGACTTGGTCTTGGAGGCAGAGAAAGTTGGCAGGGCTTGCCCAGACTACTTATGGGAGCTAGGTACGGGAACCTGGAAAGGGTGGTGAAGCAATTGCTGGCACCAGGGATGTGGAGGGCTTACCAGAAGGCATGGGAAGAATGGCAGCAATTTAAGAGTTTCCAGACAGAGGAAGTTACAGGAACTCACACAAGTGGAATCTTGGCAGCATGGCTTGAAAGCATGTACGGCCAGGGACTCTCTTATTCTGCAATAAGCAGACGACTAGCAGGAATATCTTTTTGGTTCCACATGATAGGGGAAAAGGATTGGACCCAGCTGGGGATAATTGCGCAATGCATTAGAGGGTTGAGAAAACAAAACGTGAGTAGGAATAGAAGGGAGCCCATATCATTCAATAAGCTGAATGAATTAGTAGCAACCCTACCTGATATATGTGCGTCAGGTGATGAGGTTAGGTTATTCAGCCTAGCATTTTCTCTAGCATTTTTTGGCGCATTCCGAGTATCCGAGTTAATTTCCCCTTCTAGGAACATTTCAGGAGGGATTAGATGGGAGGACTGCACACTGGAGGGAGACAGACTTAATATCATAATTAGATCCTCAAAGACAGATATATTCAAGAAAGGCCAAAAAGTAATACTAAGGCCAGTACCAGGATCTAGGGTTTGCCCAATACACTTATTCAAGGAATTTCAGAATGCGAGAGGCCCTGCACGTGATCCGTTGTTAACACACAAGAATGGGCAGTACCTATCAAAGTACCATTTTCAGGCAATCTTAAAAATGGCAGTGAAGAAGAGGGGGTGGGATAGTAGCGTGATTAACACTCATTCGTTTAGGATTGGAGCAGCGACAGAGGCAGTAAAAAGTGGTATTGAAGTTGTCTTAAAACGGATTGGGAGGTGGAACTCGTCACTCTATAAATCCTATGTGAGCATTGCGGCATAGTTTATTGGAAGACTGAGATATGTTGTTGTTTAGAAGGGATGGGGTTAATTTGAACGACATTGGTTTAGATATTTTTAACTCGTTACAAGATGGGGTTGAAAAAGCCTTAGAAGTGTGGGGGAACAAAAGGTTCAATTCCTTTCGCTTGTGGCAATGGTCCAAAAAGGTGGTCAGGAAGAAAAGAAAGGTTAATAGGTCGGAAGTTAAGCTAAAGGACAGATATGCTAACATAGGGCACGGGGTCCCTGGTTAGTGGTCGGTTTCCCATTGAGTTGGTGGTATGCGGCTGATGGGGGAGGTGTGTGTTTATGCAACTTCGGCTTAAGAACTTATGGGACCATCAAAAGACGTTTAAATTATGTTATGTTAAAAGTATGTTATGTTAAAACGTTCACAAATAATGCTGTGGCCTTTTCAACTCCAACAAGAGAGTGGTGTGCATTATTTAAAGGGGTTAATAAGGTATAAGGGGTGAAGAAAACCTGTACTTCAAACCTTCACCTGTCATGCTAGTGTATTTTGGTGTGTAAGGCTACATAAAAAACAACAGGCACAATTTGTCAGTGTTTACCATGTATTCCTAATCACATCAGGGCAATACAGGCAAAATCATAATGAGCAACCAGGTGCATGCAGTCTTTCTGTCAATGGGTAAATAGGACACACATACCAAAAAAAAAAAAAATTTATAAGCTCCCACCACCACTTCCTTACCTGTGCACAGTGCTCACACATGGTAAGGAAGTCCCACTGCCTGCTCTCTGCTGTTCTGTCCTGTGGAAGTTCCTGGAAGCTCTGGTACTTCTAAGGTTGTCATCTATGACCAGCAGAGTGCATTTTGTCGACATTAACAGACTGTGCATGCACAGATCGGAAAAAATTGATCTGCAATCTGTTAAGTTTGGTGATCTTCTGTAGGGGGGGAGTACTATGTGAGAACTGATGTTACATAAGGGGGTGGGTACTATGTGAGGACTGACATTACATAACAACAACAATAATCCTGATCTTTGGATCGTCAGATGAATACTGATCTAGCAGCAGTACATAGGGGCTATTTATCAAAGTTTGAATAGTTGCATAAAGGTTGTGACTTTGCCACTTCCCCATATCCAGTTATTCAGCACACTCTGCGATGTGGTGAATTTGTCAGCTAACGAAAGTTGCACACTATACAATGGATGGCTAATTACGTGGTCATGACTTCACTATTGGAATGTTGATGCAGTCATGAATTTGCTATGGGAATTCTCTGTTTAGTGTATGAGTTGTAGAGAATCAGAGAGTGGCAACCCAAAGTGATGAGAATTCACTAAACAGAGAATTCCCATAGCAAATTCATAAAAAAGACTGCAAGCAACATGGGGGTCAAGAATGTAGCGTTTGCTTTAATGTATAATCATGAAACCACTGAAAAGGTACAGGTTTAGGGACTTATTCATGAAAGCACAAAAAGTTGCGTAAAGGTGTGAATTTACATTTATTCCTTCTTTCCCATATTTGTGCATGGAGCAAACTCTGTGATGTGGCGAATTCAAGACCAATACAGACACTTAGGACAGTCGCAGACTTATGGAGCATTTAGCACCACTTTGCATACTTGTCCAAGGTAATTCACCCATTCAACAAGCATCAGAGCTTGTTGCTGCAGCGAATTCGACAAGACATATTGTGTTGCATTCGCCAGTTTTACTTCACCAGATTAAAGTGGCAAATTAGGGTGCAGATGGCAGGACTCATGGTGTCCTACTGACTACACCAAAGTAAACAAGAGGCAGCTACTTACAGTATGTGTTTGTGTTTTTGCTATGGGAATTCTTTGTTTAGTGAAAAGGAGCAGAGAATTTGTGACTATGGGAGCGTAGCAACCCAAAGTGATAAGAATACACTTTGGCATTCTAATTCTCACTTTGATGAATATGTCCCAAAAGAATGAGAAGATACAGGCAGAATATGAAATTGTACAAGATGGCAGAAACCAGCTAGGGAAAGGATCTTGACCAAGACATGAAAGGATAGTGATTTCTTGAGTATGGAGCAATTTATTCAAAGGTCTTATACACATGGACATTTCAGTATGTGTTTGTGTGCATTTAAGTGTAAATATAAAAATAAAGTACCTTATTCTTAATGAGTGTGTTGTATCCACGCCGACAAGTATAGAAACATATCAAGTAATGCTTAAATGCACAGCTAAACTAACATGCAACTGTATGTGTGCAGACTCATTAGGAACAAAGAAAATTTTGTTTTCAAGGGGTTGTTCTGCATTTTAAAGCACCACATTGTAGATTACCGTATTTAAAAAAAAAAAAAAGCCTTAAAGATTATTTTTGTCTATGGACCCCATTGTGTGGGTAGTGCCTTAATCATCTATACTAGGTGGGGGTATACACGCATGTATGGGCTTTTTTACTGACCATATTTTTTTAGTACATTAGTTGCTGGTTAATTTTTTATACCTTGTGCTGGTTTGTCACTTGGCTTTTTTTAAACTAGATTGATGCAGGCAATAAAATTAAGAAAATAGGTGTTAACTTCTGTGTTGCTGGAAGTTTTTTTCCTCTATGATTATTTTTGCCAAACGAAATGCAAGAAGATTGCATCCATATAATCTTATAGGAAACACTATGCAATTGCAAAAGCTGTGATTTAAGACACAGTAGTGTGTAAGATGCCATATGTTAAATATTGAAAAATACAGAGTCTTTGTCTATAGTTTTATGTTGCATGTACAGCACACTATATGTGTATCATTTGAGCATGACACTTCTGAAAAGGGGACAGTATTGCTTTAAAAGTGAAAAGAAATCTGAGTTTGCAATAACAAAGACTTAGGGGGTAATTCAGGAAAGAGCGAAGATACCTTGTGATGCTTCTCATCAGTTCGCAGAGACGAGTACGCGCTCCCTGGTCTCCTGCACGCGGAGATCAGTGAACGCTTTAAAGGTACTTCAGCTCGGCTCGGCGACTCGAGTGGTTGCGAGGTGAGCCGAAGTACCTTTAAAGCGTTCGCTGATCTCCGCATGCAGGAGACCAGGGAGCGTGTACCCATCTCAGCGAACTGATGAGAAGCATCACAAGGTATCTTCGTTCTTTCCTGAATTACCCCCTAAGGGCGAAATTTGCTAAAGTTGAAAATGATTTGACTTTTTTGCCTGTTTTCCACCAAGAAAACGGGTGAAATGATTTTTAACCTTTTCTCCCCCGTTTTTCGCCTGCTTTTGGCCATCGTGGCAAAAAAACGGGGAAAAAAGTTTTTAAAAAATTGTTTTCGACCTAAATAAATTTCTCCCTAGAATAGTTGAAGCTTTCCGTATATACTCAAGTATAAGTAGACCTCGTGTATAAGTCGAGGTCAGTTTTTGGGCCAAAAATTATGAAATTTGCTATGACC
>WMED01020434.1:0-12159 GCA_019650415.1 Pipa parva
CCTTATGTGAGGACTCAGACCCGAAAGAAGCCGCTGAAGGTAAGTGCGGCTTATATTCCGATGTGCCTTATGGCCCGGAAAATACGGTACTAGGGGAGTTCCCCTATTTTTTTGTTCTTTATTTTGCCAGCGCATCCACATCCTTTGTTTGACACGGAATTCACTCCCAATCCCAGTGCCTGGAAAACCATATATATACTGTATATATATATACTATATATACAGTATATATATATATATATATATATATATATATATATATTTAGAATTGCCTGGAAAACCATTTTATTATTATATATATATAAATAGCAAAAAATCCAAGCACACCTCCTTAAATAATTACATGCCCGGGTGCTGTCCCAAACAAACAAAAGCAAAAAAGTTGGCACGCACTCCTGGGTCTAGAAATTAATTAAAACAAACAAAAATGTATTAATTCATGATTAAAAACATATTTGAATGCAAAAGGTATATAGCTCATGTGCCGGCCCCCCCTCTCGGGCCTTGATTACAGCCGTTCAGAGGCAAAAAAGAAATGAACCCATACAGTCTGCGTGTGCATCTGTCAAAATTCTGACATATTTTGTTTCGTAATCTGTGCAGATTATTACCTGTTTGCATTTTTTTTGTGGACTTTACTGTGATTTTTTTTTTTTTCTCTCACTTGGCTCTTTTGTAGGCATTCTTTTCAAGCATTTCAATTTCTAATCTTTCATATTTTGAAATTGTTTGTACAGCCTGAGTTTGTGTCCAGGTGCTGGGGTGAAATGTTTGTTTGCTTTTTGTTGTCATAGTCACTTGTGATGTCATGCAGTAAAAAAGAAAAATGTTTTTATTTGTATTATGAAAAGAATTCTGACTAGCTACAAAACTATTTCAGATTCATGTGTTCCACTGGTTCCACTGCAGATTGCTAATGAAATGCTTATTTTTCCTAACAAATAAATGAATACATCAACTCAAATCACTATGACAACAACAAATACAAATAAACATTTTAATCCTGAATCTGGACTGAACATCAAGATGTACAACAATAAATAATGCTTCTGATTGTGAAATGTGTAAAACAGTACAAAAAAATAAACATCTAACAATCCTAAAAACTAAGGTTCAGTCTAAATATCTCTATCTATCTATCTATCTATCTGTATCTATCTATCTATCTATCTATCTATCTATCTATCTATCTATCTATCTATCTATCTATCTATCTATCTATCTATCTATCTATCTATCGTATTTATCTATCTATCTGTAAAAATCTTCTTTACATATGTTGTTACTTGAAACTTTAAAAATGCTTTACATTTCACATCTGTGTTTCCCAGCAGATGAAACTTGATCAAATCTGACTGGACATGGCAGCATCTCTATTTAATCAACTACAGATACACCAAGCACTGAGCCTCCTCCTTAAAGGGTATATAAGAGCCCAGCCATTTAAAGGTGCAAACAATGCTATGTTTATACAACATATATAAAACATACATTAAAAGCATAAAAACAGTGTATAACATTATATATGGGGAATGGGGATCTAACCCTGAGAGGTTATGGTGAGATGCTTGTGTTTCTATTGTATGTACTTGTTTGGGGCATGATGAAGCCTTTCCTAGCTTGCTCCCAAACTAATAAGGGGTGGATGTGCCATAAATATTTAACTTTTCTGAGTACTGATCAATGTACCTAATGAACTATTGGACACTGAGAATGGTAAACAAGCACATACTGTTTAAACAGTGCTCTGAGATGTAGGAGACCCCATTTTTCAGACCGTGGGTGGAAAATGATTTCTAATGGCAGCCTTATTATTATTTACCCATGAAACTTTCACAGTAGACCAGGACTGGACTTAACATAAGTTTAGGAATTTTTTTTACTAAATCAAGCCAACTTGAGACTGACTCAAAGTCATAGACATTATTGTCAACTCTGCAGAAGAGTACGCCAAAAAAATTCAGCCTTTTGTTCCTGTAAGGCTTCTTTGTAACTCCACAATTATAATCAGTTTATTTCCGTAGATCAGTAACCACTGAATGAATGTATCTATTGTATCAATAAAACTTATAAATTACTCTTTACAAAGAATTCCAGCTTAATTAAACTCATTAATAACTCATAACCCCCAACACAGCTATGGAATTTGACAACTGATGATTAAGTAAAGCTTACTGCACTGGTGCTGAAACTCTTTTTTCTTCTAGATCAATGATTATTCTTGCATTGTTCAAGGAGAGAAAAGTTAATTGGTTAGGTCTTTGCATTCTTTTGTAAGATCCACAAGCAAATTTCCCAAGCTTTCAGTTTAAATTACGCTTTCCCATAAATAATTTTGTTGTCCCCATCTGGACCTTTTCTAGTCCTACTTTTGGAGAAACTTGATTTGATAATTCTATCTGCAAGCGGGGTTGGCAGTAGGGTGGGGCAAAGTGGGCAATAACTCAGGACTTAATAAGGCCCCCAGTAGCGATCTGCCTATCTATTGCAGACAACCGACTCTGCTCTCCTCTATCACTGCTGATCATGAGATGAGTTAAGAACTGACTTTTTAAGGGCAAAATTTAATAAAGGTGAAAATATCAGTATTGCGATATCGATCATTTTGATGCAATATCATGATATAAAATAGTAATTTATACAAAAATAAAATTCAATATCGAAATATCTAAAATTCAATATTGTGATAACGATTTTTTTTTTATATCATGATGATAGTGAAAATTCGATTGAAACTTTTCAATCAGTTTATTTGTATGGAAAATCCATAATACTAAAAATTTTCAGTGGAAAAATATGATATCGCTATATTGAATTTCCAATATCGCAATATCAAATTTTTGATATCACGTTGTTGAAAATTTTTTTGTCAAAAGGTTGAAAACAGCATTTTTGACTATAATAAATTTCGCCCAATGTCCAACTGCTTAGCCAGTTCTTAACTAAGCTCACAATCAGCAGTGCTAGAGGAGAGCAGAGCTGATAATTCTGCAGTAACACTTTCAATAAATAGACAAAGCACTGCTGCTATATAAATGGACAGGGGGCACAATGCTGGGAAAGTCTGGGAGGAAAATGCATAGTATATGGGGAACACCAGGGATCATCCATTAATATTTCCACAGGCCACAGTTTTTCTAAAACTGGCCCTGTCCGCAAGAAACAAATCAGAGATTACCGACAGTTCCTAATTACTGATTGCCATTGTAGGTTGTTTGCACCTATATTTGTAATTTGTTTATACTAGACTAGAGCCCAAAATTCACACCATTTTGTGAATGTGCTTGCATGAATCAATCTTCTTTATAATTGCCTTGCAAATGTGCAATTTTTAGGCAGCTCATATGAAAGTAATTTTAACAAAATGTTTGAATTGACTCAGTAGCCACAAATGACCTATTTATGAAAAACAGTTTTTAATAGAACCATTTTCACCCATATAACTGAAACTGTGGGGACTTTTTTTTTACAGTTGATGGTTTAGCAGTGTATCTAGGTGTTGTTTGTTCATTAGAAAAAATGTTTTCTACAAACAGGAAACCATCTTCTTTCTTCTTGAAGACAATCCTATCAGTGAGATTCTTATCCACATACCCCCTGTAATTTATTATAAAGGTATCACTAGAATAAATAGGTAAACTCTACTGCTCCAAGACTTAGTACTACTTAATCCAGTATGAGAAAGCACACTGTTATATTCAGAAATAGGACACGTTACCATATACTTGTAGCTTGAAATAACATGAATGTAGGTGCTGTTTTCTATGAAGTTAAGGCATTCACACCCTCTACCTTTATCATTCAGTGTCAGAAGGCTAATATTTGATTTGGAAAGAAACAGCAAATATCTGTATCACTTTAGATATATAGGCAAATTTGAAACGCTCTTTCCTAATTTATTATTTAACATTAGTGTATTTTTAACTCTAGCTGTTCTGTTTAAATAGAAGAAGGTAATGAGTCTCTAGGCCTTGCTGTTTAGAATCAAGTAAACATTTGCAGGTACATAAAGCTATAAGCTATAATTTCTTCCAGATCATAATAATTATTGAGAAAAGTACTTTGAACTTCCTATAATCAGCAATTCATCTGCAACAGGAACAACCTGAGGAAGATGCAACTAATTAATTTTTCCATTAAAAAAAAAAGGTTGGTTGCATTCAAATGAACACCAGAATGCTACATCCAAGTCTGCTCCATCTGCACCTATATTGCCTTAAGGCTCAGTATACCAACAGAGCTGGATTTCATACAGTGCATGGAACAGTCCTTTTTGCAATGTAATGAGTGGTATGATGAATCTACTGTCTGTGTTCTGTCTAAACCTGTTACACCTCTGCCTAAAATGAGGTATAAACTTTATTTCTAAAAATTATTTTAAGGATGCTATATATGAAACAGGAAGTTAATTTTAATTGCAGCAAATAAAAAAATGTGCTGAAGTCATTTTAAGAAAGGGCAGCCTGGTAAGATAACATAAAATGACCAGGGGGACCTATTCATAAAAGTCCAAACAATATCGTAAAAGTCCAAATCCTCATTAATTTGCCACTTTCCCATTTTTGTGTATTCAGCAAATTCTGCAACTCCGTCCAGTTCAGAAGCTTACGATGGTTGTGGACTTACGAAGTTCTTTTACATTATTTAATGTACACATCCTCTCCAAATTAGGCTATTTATTTAGTGCTGGAGTCTGTCGAAGTAGTGAATTCTGCAAGGTCTTCTGCTCTGAATTTGCCAGTTTGACTTCACCAGTTCAAAGTGATGAAGGTTGATGGCATGGTTCCATTGTGGAACTCGAGTCGCCTTGCGAGACTGGAATCCCTTTAAAGCGTTCGCTGATGTCTGTGTGCAACACATCAGCGAGCGCATAACAGTCTGTGAGCAGAGGCAAAGGATTGGAGGGTTAGTTCGAACTATGCTGAATTACCCCCCAAGAGACAACAGTAACTATGTAAAGAGAAACTCTTTACAGTAGTGGGACATTGTGAGGATGACATCACTGCACTTCACTGGTGGAATTCACATCACTCTACATGACTATGTATCCTACTGCTGTTTGATTAGCTCTGCTGCACTATGCAAGTAATCATATCTGATGTTGTTCTCTTTGGCAAGAGAATCCACCACTTCCTGAATAAGAAGTAGTGACCAAAAGCGATGCAAATTCACTCTGACAATCAAATTCACACTTTTTTGAATAAACCTCCTAGACCCATCTTGCTTAACAATTTTTCTAATCTTTTCTCAGAGCAAAGCAGCAATACACTGTGGGATCACAATGCATGTTATGGCTCTAAACTATAACACTTTCTCAGTTACAGAAGTTGAACCAGTTATTGAAATATCAATGTTTAATGTAGTATTATTTAAATAGGAGTAAGCACATTATACTTACTTGTACTTTATCAAATTCCTTTCCCTAGGGCATAAGATTCATGTACCCTGAATTGACTGACATTGACAACCTAATCTAGATGAAAAGCAATAGGAATTATCAGGCTACCCAAGAGCCTTTAGTACCTTTTAAGAGTTCCAGATGACCAAGATCATCAGCGAAAATGTTAATTTATCAAGATATTCTGGGGTTATTCACTAAGGTGTGAATTTGACTATCAAATTTGCAAACAGTGGATCCCCATAGTAAATCTACTACAATTTCCCCATTGTAAAGTCACGACAATTTTTTAATGTTAAGATTGTGACAATTTTCCCATAATAAAATCGTGACTGCGACATTATTCTCATTATAAAGATGCGACTGTGACATTAGCAGCTTATTGCGACTGTCTGTATCTGACGAATTCACACCTATTCGCAACAATTCGGACTTTAGTGAATAACCCCCATCTATGTTTTTTTAAATCTAACGTCTACTATAAGGTTGGTAGAAGGAAGTCATTGGTCATGGAGATCTACCTTGAATGGTATTAGAAGGTTTTGATAATAATGAAAACAAAAGTAATAGGTTATTTTGTGTTTCTTTCTTGTGTTATTAGATATCTTCCTTTATAAATAAAAGTACCCTGTGCAAAGTGTGAATTCAAAAACACAGGAGATGATGCTTTTGTGGATTTTCTTGCTAAGCAAAAGAAAGGTATTTCCATGTGTGATCATAACTAGACATTGGCCATTTGCCCAGTACTGACAATAAAATTTGAAAGATTGATCAGGCAGTCTCTATTATACTAGTTTTACATCAACACTTAAAATTTTGTCTGTCATGTGCTGACCTGTTCAGAGGAACTGTGAACCCAATGATGTAATGTGATGTCTTCGCCTACAAGTGGTTAAGGGTTGCAGACAGAGGTCTAGTTAGAACTTGTTGGTTCCAATACTTAAAATGAAGTGCTTCTATTTTATTGATTTTATGAACAGGCAGCAATGCCGTTATGCTGTGTGTGTTTTTAACTCACTGTGGTTAATCAGCAATGACATGTGTAGAAAGATTACTAATTCCAGAGCAAAACTTAAATATCAGATATCTTCAAAGAGAAAGTGAACAGTTGCTTGTCACAAATTTGGGGGAGGAGCTTTAAGTTATAAATGTCACTCTCTGTTGAAGCCATTCATATAAGGATATACGTTACATTAAGTTACAAGAAAATTCTCTGAAAAAAAAAGAACATTTTCTGTTACACCTGGTTATTATACATATACTGTATATGAATGTGCGAAGGAAATATACATAAATCATAAAGAAAATCAACTGAAACTACAGCAACTTGTTATCTTTTGAAGAATTACAGATTGGTTTGTATATGGGCCATAGGCTTCTGGGGTGGGCAGATGTAGAGGTTGCCATAGCCTTCTGAATCAATAAAGGTGCATTTATTGGCAATGTCATTTATCAATGCCTTTCTATTTGTTTTCATGAAAATGGCTATGATTTTGGGACTTTATAGCTTTCTCGTGAAATTTTGTATGACCTTTGGAGGTTTAGGCCTGTATTCATTGTGCAGTTCCTTCCTACTCACATGTGTTTCAGTTGTGTAGGAGAGGCTTTGTTTGGGTGTGTTCTTTAATTTTATCTATTTACTGTATATGACTGTTCTAAATGTGCAATTCACATCTGATAAAGGGGTCTCCCCGAAACATTTTGTGTGCGTAATAAGGAGGTAGTTTTACTACCACTTTTGCAATTATCCAGCAAATTTCTTTTTTTTGTTTGTTTTGCATTATTACTAGAGTTTGAACAGAACTCATGTGATTTTTGCCTGGCTTACTGGTCTACTTGTATGTGCTTTTTTACTATGCATCAGGAATAGCCCTAGCCTCCAGATGCACCCCTCTGTCCTGCCCTATCTGCGTAATGGACAGCTACTGCCATCCATTTGTCAGATAGGGCAGGACAGAGGGGTGCATCAGGAGTCTGGGAGTACTCTAAATATGTCATGTGACAGTGACATCATTCTGTGACATGACAGTGACATTAAGATGTGAGGTGCCAAACAACCAATAAACTTTATTTCTTCAGACGCCCATGAGATGGGCTATTTTTTTAATGAATATGTTTTGTAGAGGCAGTACAACAGGGATTTCAATCTCAGCCAGGTAAATAGGTTGCAAAGTTGGCCAGGTAAATAGACTGTGAAGTTGACATTCAATACACTCCACCTCCAAGACCACAGATGACACCTTAGGGGGCCACATGATTGAGACCCCTGCAGTAAAATAAATAAACTTAATTACATTAAAAAAAAGTAAACTAGGAGAAAAACAAGTATTCCACTGCAATATTCACCTAGCATTTATGAACTTTGTAAAATGAATTGCTTCTATTAACTTAAAAAAAAAACACTTCATTTTTCTTAGTCATTCTGGAGAAAACACATGCATTTCCATTGCCAAAAAGAGAGAGAGAAAGAGATAAAAGTTTTGTGAACGAATGGGCTCATTCTGGCCACAGTACTTAGAATTTGTTACATGAACACATTTTCGTGGCTGGCCAAAGATATGTATTTACTAGAAATGAGATTTGGACATCCCTAAACAAGGTACAAACTGTGCTGTCTTTATAAACACAAGTGGAATATCTGTTAGCAGGATGTTATCCATATCCATGTTATCCATGTGTACACTGAGTCATTTCGGATATATGTACTAATACTAGAAAAAATGAACACTCTCAATATTCCTCTTTAAGTATGTATGGTATAGATATTAAGTCAAATCAAATAGAAGTGTGTATTGGCTGCCATCTTGCGGTTAGGCAATCATTAATTACTGATGGCCAAAGCTGTTTTTCCACAGGAATTTGTGTACTACACTATAAACAAAACAACCTTATTTCTCCATTTTCCTGGTTGCAGAGCCCTGATTTATACTAATCACATTTTGGGAATTTGTAAACGAATCACTTTAGGTTTCCGCTAGGATAAAAATGACATATTTTTGTGTGTTCTACCACACACATACACATTACTTAATACTGTATGTGCCCCTCAATAGCTTACACATATAAGATGATCACTTCTTAAATCATTTGCAAAACAGTTTTATAAATTACATTTTTTTTTTTTTCTAAAGAAATGTTTGTTTATACCACGGAGACCACATGAAATTTTTTCCACCAAAACAACTCTTCAAATGCAGATCAGTGTTGGTGGGATGTTTATAAATCGTGCATTGGCAGAATAATATGCTATTAAAAAAATGAACCTAACTTCTAACTAAATGGAGATCCTCTA
This sequence comes from Pipa parva, assembly GCA_019650415.1. NCBI lineage: Eukaryota > Metazoa > Chordata > Amphibia > Anura > Pipidae > Pipa > Pipa parva. The sequence continues at coordinate 8,691 of WMED01020434.1, forward strand.
GTCTGAATGAGATCTTAAAGCAATTGGACCAGTTGGTAGGCTGTAAATATATTTGTGTTTATAATAAGAAGAACCTTATATGTTCATATGCAACATGAGCAATGTATTTAACCTGCTTACATTGTTGTTTTTATTTTTAATCGAAACTAAGAAATAATATAAACAATTCACGCTAAGGGCTTGATTGACTAAAGGGTGAATTCACCTGTCGAAATCACCTCACTATAATTTGAGTCACATCGCCAAAATAGATGCAAATTCACTTCTCATTACTGACTAAGCAGCAAATAGTCTTGTTGAACAAGCGAACGGCAGCGATCACTGTCAGTTGCTTTGTGTGGCATAGTCAATGAAATAAAAGTAGAAGGAGGAGCCCAACCATCAGCCCCCAACTCGCCGCTCTGATGTGGTGAAGTCAAATGGGTGAATTCGGAACAGTACACCTAATCGCATTCGCTCTTTTAACAAACTCGCTTAGTCAATAGTAGAAGTAAAGTGATGTGAAATGCTCCGTAAAATCTCAACTTTTGTAGTCGCCCATGTTGGTCCCGTATTAGCCACATCACAGAGTTTGCTCAGTAAGCAAACATGGGGAATTGGCAGATAGATGTGAATTCAGAGTTTTAAGCAACAATTTGGCCTTTAGTGAATAAGGCCCTAAGTCACTTCTATCGAAAGATGAACTGTTAGTGACACTTTATCTTTTAGAATTGTCAAAAGCTGAGTATACTGTATATACAAATGTGACAACAATTCAAGTATATATTATGTTTCCGAGTGACATTTTGCCAAAGCATAACTGACGTGAATGCACAGATTTTAATTTGCCAAATGAAGGTTTTTTGATAGCCTAATGCCAGAGAAACAGCGCTTAGTATACCGCTGCTTAAACAATCAGGTTTTATATCACAATAGTTCTCCTTCAAGAATCAATGTACAGGGGAGAATCCTTCCATCAAATAGTAAATACAACCAAGAGAGGCCAATTAGTTTGCAGGTTGAAATGTGGGGTATATGTTGAAGGGGGTCAGTCAGTGAATGATTTATGCTGTAAAGACATTCGATACAAAACAGATTTTTGATCTTAAGTTCCAACCATAAATAAAGGTGAAGATGAGGTTCTACTGTTAGGAATTATGTAGTGACAAGTTTCATAAGCAAGAGAAAATATACTTTCCAATGCAAGGACAAAAAGTAGACGTAACTTTTTACATCATTAAAGGAGAGCTAAAGGTAGAAATAAAAAGTAGACACCTAAAACAATACCTTCTTCTAAGCTGAAACATGGCAATGACAGCTTGAACCGTGCTGTCATATCCGTGCACAGAGGAAGACTTCACAGTGCTTGGGAGGGTGCAGGAGCTTCTCCTGTAAAGTATATTGCTTTTTTCTCTGCAGAACTATGCAACTTTACACAAAATTCCACGTTCCAACTGAGACACAAATAAAATGTTTTTGTTTTTTTTTTGTTATATCTCTTTAAATTTGTAATATTGATATATTTTCCTGCCATAGGAAACAACAAATAGACTGATACAGTTAATTAACTGCATGTGCAGCTGGTCTGGGAGCAAATCACAACAGCATATATCCCTACAGCTGCCTCGAAACTAACGTTCGACAACAATTACATGGACTAGAATTTTGTGGTTTGTTAATCAATTAAGATTTTAGGCACATACTGTGAACTATGTCAAGATGTGTTTAATCAGGGAGTGGGGAAAACTTTGGACATACAGCCAATTTCAATGATTATACGCCATGAGGATTTTAGAGCACACGCAGTGGTCGGTGAGGATTACTAAAGGGAAACATTTATAATATTGCATATTGCCCCTTTTTTTCTCACTCTTTCTCTATCTCTACTAAAGTTATATCAGTCGTCACCATTAATGATATACTGGTTGTGATCCAGTCTTAAAAATATATCAGCAGTGTGGTGGCTCAGTGGTTAACACTGTTGTCTTACAGCTCTTGGTTCATTTCCACCCTCGACTTCATCTGCATGGAGTTTGTGGGGGTAATTCAGCAAGCAGCGAAGTGAGCTACGATGCGTTCGGCTCACTTTGCAAATGGTAGTATGCGCATGCTGATGTCCTGCACGCAGACATCAGCATACGCATTAAAGGGATTCCCATCTTGGCGAGAACAAAACAGTTGCCTCGCCGAGATGGGAATCCCTTTAATGGGCATGTTGATGTCCGCACGCAGGACATCAGCATGCGCATACTACCATTTGCGAAGTGAGCCGAAGGCTTTGTAGCTCACTTTGCTGCTTGCTGAATTACCCCCACTGTATGTTCTCCCCGCACTTGCGTGGGTTTCCTCCCACAATAAAAAAAAACATACCTCTGTGTCTGTTTATGTGTGTGTTACTGAATAGCAAAACTAGATGGTAAGCTCCATGGGGCAGGGACTGAAGTGAATGACAAATCTCTGTAAAGTGCTGTGTAATATATCAGTGCTTTATAAATTAATAAATACATACATACATATGAGCATTTTATTGGATTCTTTCCACATTTGTTTCTGAAGGCTCACGTTAAAGGCACACTAACCCTGTTAAAGTCTTTAAGAATATACTAAGGGTTTCTATAAAACACTTAATTATATTAAGTTATACACTTAATATAGAACCATGTGGCAGAAATTTCTGAACAAGGAGAGCAGTAAGCTGATTATTACACATATATAGAGAAATCTAGAGCACATCCTTTTAAGAAAGTTAAAGGAACAGTCTGGTCAAAATTGAAAAAAAATGCATATGTATGTTAGTAAATACAAATTACTAACTTTAATTAAATGCATTTTATTTTCAATTTTGCCCCATAAATGAAATATCTTATCTGTTTAGAAGCACTTCCATGTTTATGATTCCATCTTCATCTGTGCCGCCGACTCTAAGGTGTCCTGGAGCAGAAACTCTTCACAGCCACAATCCTCTCCTTTCAGTGTGCAGCCCTGCGCCGGCATCTCCTAATAGTCACATGGGAGAGCGCCACATCATCAAGGGGAGACGGGTTGATGATGTGCTGCTCTCCCATGTGACTTTTAGGAGATGCCAGCACCGGGCTGCACACTGAAAGGAGAGGATCGTGGCTGTGAAGAGTTTCTGCTCCAGGACACCTTAGAGTCGGCGGCACAGATGAAGATGGAATCATTAACATGGAAGTGCTTCTAAACAGGTAAGATATTTCATTTAAGGGGCAAAATTGAAAATAAAATGCATTTTTTTTTCAATTTTGCCCAGACTATACCTTTAAACAACTATAGGATAGTGAAAGTATTAAGTATTTCTCTCTTAAATAAGAGTTAATTAAATATACAGAGAATATATTTGATATAATGTAATGTGTCGTGTGCTGGAGATATATCAATAAGAAATGCATTGTGCTCAAGTTCTATGTACTGTATATATGTATGTATAATTTTATTTATAAAGCGCCACAAATTTACGCAGCGCTGTACA
>WMED01020435.1:0-12158 GCA_019650415.1 Pipa parva
GCAATTCTTTTGGACAAAATACACAGACTTTGGTAAAAATATTGGTCACATGAATATTTGTGGGTGACTTATAGGCTCATAGATATTAATACTCCAGATATATTCTACCAGCATAGAAAAGGGTTGTGTAATGTAAGAACTGTAAAATGTAAAATTCCCAACAAAGAGAAGTAGTGATTATTTAAAAAATGACTTAATGCCTTTGCAAGTAAATAAATGTGGAAGGAATTAATTTAAGAAAGTAGTTTGGTATTGTGATTGTACTTCTGTCAGGCTTGGTGGCAAATGACAGGAATTGGTCAAGTGGAATTTGCATTTGCTTGTTTCTGTCATGGGCCTTTTAGTGATAGTCTCAGTCGCTCATTGAAACCTCGTTATTCAGTTGTTTTGATGCAAGCAGTCAGATCTTTGATGTTAATGAGGGCTTTTCTGGAAAATAAAATATTCTAAATCTCTCCATGTTTTCCCTTAATCCTCCACAGATTCGACAATGGTAGAGCCTTTGTCAACAATAAAAAAGAGTAAATATGAGTCAATGGATTTCGATAGCTTGTTGAAAGAGGCACAACGAAGCTTACATCGATGACAGCCTTACCCAACGAGGAGCACCTCAATACCTCAAGTCAAGGCACTTCCTATATGTTTACGTTTTTGATTAAATAATATAGAATATACAAGCAAAAGACTTTTATCCTTTAAATTAATGTTTACATTGAAGAAAGCTGCTTCTGTGATTTCTTTTTTATTTTATTATTCATGGTGTTGCTGTATCACTGCCATAGTTCAGTATCTTTGCTTCCTGGGTGTATCGGTAATTGTTCGGGCCTTTTCTATTATCTCCTGTAATTGCAGCTGTATTCTTCATACCATTTTTGTCTGTGATGTATGTTAAAAAAATCAAAGCAAACTAAAATGCAATGTCATTTGAGACTAGTGTCTAAAATACAAACTAATCTTAATAGGAGAAAGATGTATATTCTTTAAAAATATATATTTATGGGTCACATGTACTGTATTTCATATTTGCTTCATTTTTAACTATGCACTGTTGTAGGGTGTTTGCAAAAGATCAAAATGAATCCTCATAGATTAATAGCCATTAACTATAGCTGGGCATTTACTGTAAACCTGGAAGAGTGTAAACCTTTTAAACAGGTATTACTACGGGAAAGCACCATACAAATATTGAAAGTTTACACTAAAAGAAAGTATCTTTGCAAAGCTCTTTGGCCATTAACCACTTTGAAATGTTAGCTCCCAGTCAAAGGGTAAATCATCGAGAATTCTGAGTAATGTGTAATGAAACAGTAAATCTGCTGGTCAATGAGAAAATATACTAAGGCTACTAATTAAACCTTAATGCCGTTGTTATCAGTAGCTGTACGCCTCTGAACAACAGAGGAGATTTCAATTAAAAGGGCATGACTTAAAAATCGGATGCATTTCAGTGACATCTAACAGACCACTTAAACCAAGTGCTTTTATATGCTTGGCAATGATATATCTATTTAAAGTGCACCTGTCACCTCAAGACTAATACTAATTTAGGCTGTACTAATGAAATAGACGTTCTTGTAAATATATATGTATTTTGAAAATGTACCTTTAAACGGCATTTCTCTCTGCCATCTTCCCTGTCAGCCTGCCTTTTCTTTCCCGAGTGTTGGGTGGGCAAGGCTAAATAATGATTGACATTATAGCTCCTCCAATCAAATCCCTCAAATCACGATCTAGCAGGGATCTGATTGGAGGAGCTATAATGTCAATCATCATCACCCGACCCAGGAAAGAAAAGGCACTTGTCTCAACTAGGAGTGTCTCCTGGGCAGGAAAGGGTGTCTACTGCTACATGTGTGGTATCATTGTAATCAGGAGGAATGGGGATTTTAGAAACGGTGTAGGTTTTCCAAAAAAACATATTTTATTAGCTAAAATAAAGCAACATTGTAAGTGAAAATATCCATTTTCTTTTATATTTTACCCTAAATAATGAGCAAGTTAAAAATAAAAGAGAACAGAGACATTGCATGTTAAAGCCTAAAGTCTGCTGAAAAAAAAGATATACAATTTTCCTGGAAATTACATTGCTTTCCCTGCAATAATCTTAGTAAAACACAAAAAGTGCAACATTCTTAAAAACTGCTTGGCAATATGTGGTGCAATAAAAAAAATGTGGCTGGCATTCAAAGGGTTAAAGGTTAATTTTTTTACTACATATATATATTTACAAAACGTTTATTTCATTAGTACAAACAAAATTAGTATTAGCATTTTGAGGTGACAGGTGCACTTTAAGAACATTTTAATCACCCTGTGCACGTGCATACATTAAAAAATAATAGTAAAGCTGCTTACTTTACTTTACATTTTTTAAGATTGAAGTTTGTTCATGAAATATTTTGGAATCACTGAATAGAATTAAAGAGTTACTCAAGCATAAGGCTGTCTGGCATTGTGAAGTCCTTCATTTCACACTAGGAAGGAGGACTTTGGCACTGCTGTATCTAGTGGTTTATTTCCTCTCCCTCCCCCTTATGTGCCTCTCATACACCCACATCTAGAGATATGTGTGTGTGTGTGTGTGGCATTGATAAACTACATTGGTATAAGTAATGTAAGGGGAGTGAGGGTTGAGCATGAGCCCAGGATAGACAGCAATGAACTTCATTTCATTGTGGAAAAAAGAGCAGTAAACACCATCTGTATAATTCTTGCTTCCATTGTTTTTGTTTGTTCCTTTGGAAAAATGAATGCAAGAAGAGGAGCACTTTTTTTTAAAGCTTTTTTTATTCATCATATGCAGACGTTTTAGAGATGCTGAAAGTGGTTTCCTTTGTGTTCCTTACTTCCTGCATTGTAGAGTAGGTAGATTGAACAGGCATGGTAATGAACCTGAATTTAGTCTCGGTATGAACTCTAGTCTTTGTTAGTGAGGCAGCCTGTAATCATTTGTGTGTGTATGTGTAATTAGAGGACATAATTCTAATCGAATTAGTTAGAGCCTGGATTTCTATCAGGCACAAACAATAAATGCACAATCATTTGTATATATCTTTTGGATAATAACCTTTGTGTAAGCTAGACTCATTAGTTTTCAGATTGTCCTATTGGGTGCATCCTGATATTGGAGCCAAATAGCAGAAAACAATATTGTAAATGTATTTTCTGTAATAGTCTTTTGCATGCTTTGTAATCAGATTTGGTTTATCAGAAAAAATGTGGGGTACAATGCAACTTTGGTCATGCTATTGCTAACAGTAGTTTTTTACTCTTAGAAGCAACTATAAGGTCCGTATTACATTTAGCATGAGGCCTTCAGATGCCAAAAGCTACAGCATTTCCTAGTGCTAATGATCTTTATATATCACATTCCTATTTTGTCATAATTTTGTGATCAAAATTTTATCAAGACTGTTAAAGGGGAACTATAGTCAAATTACATCTTTACATATGCAGTGAGAAGCTTTTCTCTCCAGTAGTTGTTTCATGTGACACAGAATGATTGAGTAGGTGGCACTGATAAACTCCGGCACCAGGAAATGTGTGTGTGACGTGTACTGGCCAGTTTTCCATGAAAAAGTACCCTCCCCCGGACATTTCTGCCCTATTTCTACTGTGCAGATGTGCACAAGTTAGTTTTCCCTCTGTAATCTCCTGCATTCCAACTTTATGTGGTCAAATGTTCAGCACACTGCTTAATCAATAGCAGTCAAGCAGATTTTTCTTCTCATGTTGCCTGACTTGCAGAACAGAAAGAGGAGGGGGAGCGGAGGAGGAAAATGTCAGCTCTCAGGAAAATTAATTAAGGGAAACGGCAAGTATTATTTCTTCCCTAAACATTTTTTTTTTAACTATTTGTGTCAGTAATTGGCTTATTATAAAGGAGTTTTATATGTATGTGTGCAGTTATATCAGCGCTATAGTGACCCTTTAACTTACCAGTGTTCATTCTTAAAGTGGGCCTGTCAGGTCTACTTAATAGAGCCGGGACACGGAGGAGGAAGGTAGGATAGGGAAAAGGAGGGGGATCAGATAGGGCCCCCCCTCCCTCCTGCAGTACCCTAGGCGGTCACCTACCCTGCATACCCCTAGAGACGGCCAGGGGGGTGTCTTATTTCAAATGCCACAGTAAAACATCCCCCATGCCTTACTTTCAGGGGGTGTCTTACTTTCGGGGAAACAGTAAAAGAAGCAAACTCCCTGCTTCTTTTATGCTCCAATGCCTGACTTGAATCTCAAGTCAGATTGGGCGGAGCGAAATGATTGGTATTATAGCTCTTCCAATCAGATCCCTGCTAGATCATGATTTAAGGGATCTGATGGAAGGAACTTTAATGTCAGTCATCATTTTAGCCCCGCCCAACCCAACTTGAGATTAAAGTCTGCATTGGAGCAGAAAAGAAACAGGGAGTTTGCTGGTTTTACTAATGTCTTAACTGAATACTTTTAGCATTTAGCTAAAACAACTCCCTGCTTCCTAAAAGAAAAAAAAATGTCTGTTAAGTGGACCTGACCGATCCACTTTAATTTAAAAATTTATATACTAAACTATTATTCTGAACATAAGAATATTTTCTCAAAACTCAGAAGAGCAGTGCACCCAGTATAAATCACTGCAGTTGCTGTACTTTATAATGAGCTATTGTTAACATAGTAATATATGTAATGTATAGTAATATAGTTTATAAGGCTGAAATAAGACACAAACCCATCCAGTTCAGCCTATTTTCCTGCAATGTTGATCCAACATTGTTGCTGCTTTATATTCTTTGTGAACTGCTTTTTCTGTTAGAAAGTACAGTTTTAGATGGTGAACGAAAAGTGAAATCCATAAGACATTGAAAAGGCAATGACTTTGAGGGGGTTATTCACTAAAGTCTGAATTGTTGCGTATAGGTGTGAATTCGCCAGCTAAAGACAGTCGCAATAGACTGCTACTGTCACATCTTTATAACGAGAATATTGTCCCAGTTGAGACTTTTCTATGGAAATTATTGCAGTCATAACTTCATAATGGGGAAATTCTTGCGTTCGCGGATTTGCTATGGGAATCTGCTGTTTCAAAATTCAACAGCCAAATTCGCATTCGGGGTTAGTGAATAACCCCCTGAATCCTTGTTGTATTTTTAGCAATATTCTAGCTGAAATAATAATGCAACTGACTTTGTCATGGTTTCAGCTTTTAACAAAAGCCATTATTTCTACTAACACAAATGTGTTTAGTAGAATTAATTTATTTCTGGAAACTGGGACTGCAAACCCCCAGCTGATATTTCCACTGTTTAGCAGGGTAGCTTAAAATGTAGGATCAAGCCATTTTGTGTATTATAGGATGCATAGCCTTACTTCTAGACACTTAGTCATAGGAAGATTCTGTTTTGATTGTATATACATTTATGTATATATAAATGTAAATATATTTTGCCAAAGTCTCCAGCAGACCCCATAATCCCTTTGAAAAAAGTTTATACAAAACATTTTTTCAAAGATCATATCATAGGTCTTCCTTTTTCTCTGTCATATTCATGCAGAATGATGTTTACATGTCATTGCTATAGATTTCACTGTAGAGAACTATATAATATATACAATTTATTTAATACTTCTAAAATGAAAATTATTCTGTTTGTGATCTGCTGAAAATGTTGAGTAAAAAAAAAGCGACATATCTTATAATTTCTGTTGATTTTGATTTTGCCTTGGTATTAGGATCAAGGCTGATTATAAAACTAGCTAGCCAGAGGAAGTCCGTAAATGGCAGTTGTTTGTTTGGTGCCAGATGGTTTCTAAAGCAGTGCCGTGCAATGTTTTCATATTGCAGTGCTTATTTTGTTACTTAATGGCCAGAAGTGATTCCATTTGAAAAATCATCCTGCAGTTTCCCCCACTATGTGGATAGATAAGTATTGATAAAAGTATACAACTGTCTTATTGGCCTTTTATATTATAGAGTGACAGGCGTGTTTTCCAGCACTTAATCAAAATATTGATTAAGTACACATGAACCTGTAGAAGATAATGTTTAGAAAAAAGCAAATGGTTGATGTCTGTGAATAAAAACGAAGGTAGACTGTAGTTAGAGGCATTATTTTTTAACAGTGAAGAATTACTACAGTCATAGTGCTGTTAACCCTCATTGTGTTTATCACCACTTCTTTAATCAAAATGCAGATTGTTTAGGTTATAGTAGTCTGTAAATATTTGTTTTAAAAATGTGTAATTTTGACAAATGGAAAAAGGTGTTTTTTTTCATTACTTTGTAATATCATAGTATCTTAACATTGTTTTTAAAGATCTATTAAAGGTATAAGGGCAAAATTAAGATAATATAATTTCAAAAAGTCCTGTTCATACATTTACTGTAAAGGACTACTTTAACAGCAATTTGAAAAGTTATTCCATGGAAAATTCATCTCGCACACTATGGGGGTAGGACAGAAGTGAGCTCGCAACAGTTGAGGCGAGGTGAATCGAAGGATCGCAAGGTGACTTCGGACTTTTCTGAATTACCCCCTATACCCTGGACTCCTTAAACGTGCTTGTTTTCTCAACTTGTATAATGACAATAAAGATTCCTCCTGACGGAGTTGTGCTCTGAGCTATGATCTCACATAAACAGAACATTCTAATTCCGAAGTGTTCTCTGTTTTATCTAAGAGTCCTAGAAAATGTTATCAATCCACTGGGTATGGTAGCATATTTCTGTAAATTAACCTTTTAAATAAGAGCAAATTGAATAAAATACTTTATTTCCCATATCCTCTTTTTCCATATCTTTATACAGGTAGTTCTCGACTTACGACGTTGATCCGTTCTTACGCGGCGTCGTAAACCGAATTTTGATGTAAGTCGGATCATACGTTCATACAGTATGGTTGCACGCAGTTCGACTTACGTCACAAAACCGTGTAAGTCGGAACAAGGCATCGTATAAAGCGTTGTAACCCCAAAATGACGTAACTCGAGGCCATCGTAACCCGAGGACTACCTGTACTGAACTATAACATAATTGGCATGTGAATGTATACATGTCTTGTATGCACAACTTTTAATTAAATCTCATTGATGCTTCATTATTCCATAGTTGTGCTTAGAATTTAATAAATGTGTTTTCTCAGAAAATGAGCCCGTAAACTATATCAAGCTATTGAATATATAGCAAAATTAAAATGCATCGGCCTTATTGTCCTTTGTAGCTATGGTAGTCAGGCCCTCATTCGCAAAACAAATAGTTTTAATATCTATTTTGATTATGTAAAGTTTTAGTAATTTAAATAGTGTGGATTATATGAACAAAACAGTACCATTTTACCTCTGCACATACACTCCTAGGGTGATTATGGTCTAAAACCATTTGACCATATAAATTAGTTTAACCCAGTTTTGCTGTCAAAAATTTTTATTTTCATGTTATTTTTGATTCCCCTGGTTTATAAAGAATAGATAAAAATGTTTCCCCAACTGAAATCGATAAATATTGATCAGTTGGCAGGGGCTCACTTTGCAGTATTTTTATGTTAGCAATATCAATTTTGAAGCAATATCAATATCGACATATTTTTCAGGACAACTTTATAGGGAATAATGTGTTTATGCCAGTCTGAGGCAGGTGGACACTTTTGGGCAATAAAATTGTTTAAGAAGAGCTTAGTGAATAGGCCTGAGACATCATTTTTTCATGTTGCCTAAGAAAATGTGAGCAATCTACAGCATGTAGATCTGAAAGTCATAATACATTACTGCAAAACTTCATATGGGAAAACTATTCTGTAAATAATAATATGCTTTTTCACATCTTTTATTTTACAAATTCTCCTGTCATCCTGTGAATCATTTTTCATTTTTACATCTCATCTTCTGAACAAAATGTTACAGTACAATGTTTACAAAGTGCAACTTGGCCTAGTTTGACACCATATGAGCATCAACAATTATATACTAATCAGTCTAGATATTTTTGATCATCAAACTGGGCATGAAAGCTTTTCTTTGTTTTGTTGTAGTTGTCATAGAATGCCTAATATTTTTCATCTCTGCAAAGAAATGCTTCTAAACCCTTAAAAGTGTTAGACTGTTTCTATTGGTCCCTTTGTATGCCAATTTTCATGAGCTAGCTATCAGTTAAAATGTCTCTGGGGAAAGCTATCAAAGGCATTTTGGAGTAAAGGAGTTGATTTGGCAACTATACATAGTTATTAACAGATATCTGGTTAATTTAAATAAAGTACAGGCAAAAGATCACTTTTAGGAGTATCATGTAAAATGTGTCTGTAGCATACTTTTTTTTTTTCACTTTTATTCCAAACTTAATTTTTTTCTTTTATAAATGGATTATGAAAACCATCTAAAATGTGTCCTTTTTTACATTACAATGGCAAAATTGTAACTGTAATTATTAGAAAGATGAGAGTACTGTTGTATTATATGATACTTTATTTGGACTAACAATTAAAGACAAGCTTTCGAGAGATATTCCCCCCTCATCAGGTCAGATGATAACTGTAATTATGAAATCAAGAAGCGTTAAAGCAGTTCTAGCACAACTTTGTTTTTCTGTATTTTTAATCTAGATCTATAACTGGCAAACGTTAACTTTTTCTAAATCAGATAATATAGACTAGTGTTTATATACTAAAAAAATTTATTAGATTGTGGACAACACAACTTGATTGTTTAAAACCTTCCATACTGGTTGGAAAGGACATTTTTTTTGTAAAGCAATGACATTGTTTCAAAATTTTTTCTCCCTCTTATTTGATATCATTTGTCAGCACAACTGAGTAATTTAATCTAAAGCCAGGTTGCACATTTCCATTCTTATTCATTAATTACATAATGTTTTTACTCATCTAATTCAGTCAATGTCAGCTGATAATATTTCCACATTCTTCCCTCACCTCTTTTATTAATAATGATTTATTTTGATTGTTTGACTGTTCATTTATTCATGTATTTTGCTTGTTTTGAGGAAAGTAGGTTTTTATACTTTGTGAAAAGAATATCTTATTCTCATATCACCATTCCATACATGTACATGGAACCCACATCGAGATTGTTTGGTTTTCTTTTTTATCTTTACAAATAAATTATCATTGTGCTTTTTTTAATTTGTCTCAGAATGCAACCTTTATATGAATGTGACACATATCCGGACCGTGAAATGCTTATAGTGGTAGACTGATAAGTGTTATAAAAACAGTGCTGCAGTTCTGCACTTTTATTTCTAGTATTAACAACATAGCACTAACCTTAAAAAAACAATAAGCAATGGATTGAAGCAAAATCCGTCCACTTCTGGTTCGCTGCTGAACTGTTACTAAAGGCGTTTAAGTAATTCTCTTGAAGAGTCGGGAACACCAAAAAAGGTACCTTTTGGATTGACATTGTCTGATTTGTACTATTTTCACTGGTTCACTGCCCTTCTATGAGGCTATCCTAAAAATATTTGCTGATAAAAAACAAACACTACTAAACAGTTTTTTTGGCTTAACATCTGATACCACAAGTTGTGGTTGTTTTTGATGTTATGAAATAAAATCTAATGATAGCAGAAACACTTGTTTCATTTGCCACTTTTTCCACTTCATAAGGAAAGTAAAAGAATTTAATATAAATGAGGGGGGAATACTTTGCCTTTATGAATGTAGGAATCTAATTTTTTAATGGTAGAGGCTTTTTTTCTTACACTTTAACTCTCATTGGCCTTTATTTATGTAGCATAATAATAACCTACTGTGGCATTAATATCCAATGCCATTCCTTTTTTATTTTAGTGTGATTTAAATGTTTGCCTTCTAAAGAAAATGTTTTATTATATTTTTACATTTTCAGATGTTATAGTTTCGTAGATAATTTAGACAAATAATCATTTAGTTTGCTATTCAAGGAGTAGAAAAATATTTTAAATGATGTAAATACTTTTGGGATTTGCTTATTTTGCTCAATTCTTTTTCCTCTGGATAAGGAGTTTCTTGTTTACATCACAAAATAAACTGTGGAACCTCTACATTCACGTACTGTATATATCAAATATGTTCAGCCTTCGAATAAAATAAAACCATATAGTATAAATTAAACCAATGGATCTGTCTTCTGAAAATGCTTTGTTTTGTTTTATGTCTTAATTTCTACAAATAATATACCAAATAACATTTTGGCACAGATACATGCCCTTCCTAGCAAATTTGTGGCCAAATGGCGTGTTTTATCATGTTTCATAGTAATAATTTTCCAAGGTATTATAATCATAAATAGACCTAAAAGGTGTCAAACTGGGGCATGGGTGTCCACAGAGAAAAATCCATGGGAGGAGGGGGCGACAGTGCCTAACTATGTCAGTAATTAGGTAGATAGGGTTGTTAACTACTCCCATTGTATCCCATTTCATATCTGGGGAAGTTTCATGGGGCTTGCCTTCATTTAAGTGCATTTGGCTTATTGTTCTTAGTTAATTTGTATTAGGCTAAACAATGATGTCCTTACAAAGGTAGGGAAATAGAACAAAGAATCAACTGAAACCTGTTCAAAATGGTAAGGCATCGGAATAATCAAAGCTATATATATAAACAGGTAATATACCTTGAGAAAATTCCAAAGTCCAAACTGAAAGTAGAAGAAAAAGAAATTTGACCGCTCTATCCCCAAGTAGAACAAAAGTAAATCCGGGTGCTCAGGAGTTGATTAGGCGATTTGAACAGCAACTGTAAATGGACAATGATCCTCCGACACTCCTCGAAGTAAAACTCAATTAATTTTATTAATACCACATAGGTACAATTAAAATGTTTAAAAACAATAAACAAACGCCTACGCGTTTCACACCTCACGGGTGCTTACTCATGGCATAGAAAAATACAAAAAATTAGCGTTTTAAATACCTTAAGATATCAGGGAACTTACGGTGTGTAGCCACTCCCCCATTGTGATTCCAATCACTACCTTAATTCAAGTACTGGTCCCGATCTCATGGGCTGCATGCTATCAAACTGTTAATCCGTTTATTCATGGATCATCCATAAATCCTTCACCTCTATCACCCGTTGACTCCTTTTACTTCTATCTCCCGTTAGTACGTCCATGTATCTGGACAGCAAGTACTTCCGGGTCATGTGACAAGATCGTAAATCTTGTCATAGGGTATCATGATCATTTCAACATTAATTAGTTTTAGTTATGCTTCTATTAAGTCAGCCCACTTTCAATTGTGTGTACCGAATTTACCTAAGAATTTATACTTGCTTAAAGTCACTAACGCAATGGATTATATAATGTATAAAACCACATTCAATCGCAATCAGGGGGTTCACTCGGAAACCCGGAAAGTAAAAGCAATGTGATACATTGAATATAGTAAATATTATACATTGTATGCGCTCCGTTAAAACATCAATTGCTATAAGACAAGTCTTCAATTAACATTGTTAAAAGTATCATTACTTATGTTAAAACAGTTTCCTGATATCTTAAGGTATTTAAAACGCTAATTTTTTGTACATTTTCTATGCCATGAGTAAGCACCTGTGAGGTGTGAAATGCGTAGGCGTTTGTTTATTGTTTTTAAACATTTTAATTGTACCTATGTGGTATTAATAAAATTCATTGAGTTTTACTTCGAGGAGAGCCGGAGGATCATTGTCCATTTCCAAACTGAAAGTGTCAAGAAAGTCCAATTACACTGTGAATATACAGTATGTGCTTAACTAACAATGTAGGGTGATTCTTCCCAATCACCCTCTTAGGACCACAGAAAAAAGAATAATCCTCTCACAAAAAACAGGACCTGTAGAAGCACAAAAGTGAAAAACAAAATAGGTGGAGAGAGTAAAAACAATCTTCCCTAGTGTAATATATCAAAGATAAATGACACCCAACTCGTGAAAAATCAAAAATAAAATTAGACAATTGAATGTTTAACTGCTGCCAGCAAGCTGATTTATTTGATTCTCCTGAGGAAGCCAGAACAGAGCCAGTGAAATGCGTAGAGAGAGAGAGAAATACTACAGTCATGGCCAAAAGTTTTGAGAATGACACAAATATCATATTTTCACATGATCTGCTGCTCTCTGGTTTTTATGTGTGTTTGTCAGATGTTTTTAACTCATACAGAAATACAATTGCAATCATATTATGAGTAACAAATGCTTTTATTGACAGTTAGA